>NW_010729116.1:4087121-4125408 GCF_000365185.1 Nelumbo nucifera | reverse complement strand
TTCGTCTCCTCTCATGCTCTAAATCCCGACCTACCCTCATCTCTCGAATTCCCTGGTTCTTCATCCTTCCTCTGCTCCACTCCAGAAATTTTACCATCCACCGAAGATGACTCCTCCCACCGAAAAGAGTCATCAGCTCCTATTATTATTCTCAACTAATATCTCCTGCAAATTCTAAATTTATCTTTTTTAGAACATCAGCTGGTCTTTAACTTCAACGAGAATCCTTTCCATGTCAAACTTCTCCTAGGATCTGTTTTTGTTGTCCAACCTCAGAAGCCTGCCACATGAAGAAGCAACCTCAAATGTGAGGATACTCCAAGCATGCAGAGGAATCCCCACAACTAAGTGTTTTAAAAGCAAAAGGCGTAAAAAAATGCAAGGGCCATTTTGTTCCCAAGGCGCAAGGCAAGGCACACACCTTTTCGAAAGGAAAGGCGTAAAGCATAACATATAAAGCATATTCAAGCATATAAACTCTTAATCTCTTTATTTTTTTCCCAATTGCATTATTAATGTTAAACATTTTGCATCCCCTCAATGCAAGCCCAAACAAGTCCTTATTAGGCCATTAAGGTCTTAAATTCTTAATCCCTTTACAAAAGAAAGCTTTTATAACTTTAGGTGTCTCTCAAAGAACCATTCAACCTAAAAGCTTAAGCTGTTAAGTGAGGTCCTTGAATAGGTTTTATTCACTAGCATGCCCCCTCACACAAAAGCCCATTGGGCTTGAAGCGTGGATAGCACAAGCCCACACATACCCTGTGCTGAAACTTAATTAATTATAATGGGGTGACGAGAATCAAACACTAGACAACTTGGTCAAAGTGGCTCTGATACCATCTCAAAGAGAACCCTTCAACCTAAAAGCGTAAGCTGTTAAGTGAGGTCCTTGAATTGGTTTTATTCACTAACAGTGTCCTTTAAAGATAACTTTTACTAGGATGAATGAATAAGCAACATTAGCGAATTCGGAGCTTTGGTGAGCAAGCGAATACATAGACTTCCAAAAAAACAGAAAAATGCACAGATTTTCGAAAGGCACACACCTGGGCTGAAGCTCAAGGGCACTAGGTGTGCACCTTTTGAAGATACTCTACTTGGGACCTAAAATGTGCCTCGCCAATGCACCTAGGCTCACCTTTTAAATCACTACCACAACCCCAATCCACATTGTGTATTTCACTCTCCCCGCCTTTTGCTCTCCAGCCACTAGAAACATCAACCCCCACGACTCCAATCTCATGTCAAAATTCCCTCTACTTTGTTTGCTCCACTTCCAATGCCTATTCTGCAAACTCTTTGCTTTGAAACATGAATAGCAACAGCTCCGCATTCAGCTTCCTCACTCCCATCACCTTTTCTCTTCCCCATTCTACCATCGCCCAAGTTTCGAACTCTTTTGTCTCCACCTCTCTATCTACTACTCTTCCCACTAAGCTTGTGTGAAGGGCTTTCATCCTCTCTTCCATCTTACTTGCCTTCCTCACATCCACCACAATTTTCTTCACTTTCATCTTACCTACCTTCTATGTATATATACTCAATAATATTTTATTTTGATCAATTAATAAGATTTTATTAAAGAGAGATCAAGATGACAAGTCAATGCAGGCTACCCGTGGAGAGGCGCGAGTTGCTACCTCCTAAACAACAAAACAGTATTACATCAGACAAAAAAGCAAAAATTGCAAAGCTGCCTAAAATAATTGTTCCCTTAAGGCCCCTTCTTGCTTAGCTAATCCATCCGCTATGGTATTAGTTGTTCTACTCACCCAATGTGAGGTACCAGGCATATTCCTTGGAAACCAATTAACTTTCTTCAAAAGGTCCATGTATCACCAAATAACTGAACTTGGATTTGTCAGCCATACCACAACAACTTAGGAATCTCTACAATCTGAATACCTTGTACAGCCACTAAAAGCTCAGCTCTATCAATGGGGCCTGAGAACAAGGCTAAAATGTTGTTGTCTTTATCCCTCAGCACCCCTTTAGAAGGAGGCACCCACACTGCTAGTGCCCTATTCTTCCCGGTACGGTTGTTAACCACAACTATCCAGTTCCTCCGAATATCATTAAAAGGAGTCCAGAGATCTTAACCAATGGATCGCCCTAGTCAAAATGCATTCCTATACGCATATAGAAATGTATGTATATAAATATATACACACACACATATATATAGATACTTCCATATATAGACTGCATTTACATTCAAACACACATATATGTATATATAGATACTTCCATTACCATATATAGACTGCACTTGCCAAGTCAATAATTTAACCATGCAAGATAAGGAGTTATATAAGCTGTATAAAGAGAATAGGTGAATTAGTGCTACACAATTTTATAAGGTGTAACACACTCCTTACTCCAAAGAATTGAAAGGAACTGTCTAAATAAGGGCAGCCCAGGGCATGAGGCCCCTGCCAATGCAGGGTCTGGGACTGACTGTCTACTTATACAAAATACAACTTCCCATTCAAAGATATTCCTCCACACAAGGGTACATGAAAGGGAGTTCTCACCACTTTCAAGAGACAAAACCGTTATCACATAAGTTCAGCAAAAAGGTACCTTAACCAAACATCTAACAACAACTCAACATCAAGGAAAGTGCTATTGAAGACATACATGATGGTAGATGTAGCAAAGACACTCTGGCATGAATCTCAAGTTTGCAGCTTCTCCCCATATAAGAAGGTAAAGACCCATATATAATAGTTTACGCTGCTGTACTTCCTGTTGTATAGTCGGCAACCTGAAAGGGTACAGGAATTACAAAATGAATAAGAGGAAGCAAAGGAAGAGTAATCAAATCAGGATAAGCAAGTCAACAAGAGAAACAAAAAAGGTACAGCAAAAATTATTCGTAAATGAACACAATAAGCTATAGAACATATGAAGACTCACCAAAGACTACTCTTCCTATTCAAATACTTGCACCACTTCTTATAGTTCTTAAAAAGCTTTTTCATGACATCCGTCAGTGCACGCTCATCCAACTAAGATGAAAAATAAAATCATAACTTGGCAAATGCGAATAAACAGTATTAAAGTAAAAAAAAAGAAAGGACCGTGAGAATATTAATTAGAAAAATAAAAACCTTGGGTTGTTGATCAGGTTTTGGGAACTGCCGTATGTGCACATTCGCAAGCAACAAAATTAGGTGCTCCCTTTGATTAGCCACATTATCCTTCTGCAATAATGAATTGAAGCAAATGAAACAAGCCAAAAGACAAGACATTTAAGTGGCTATTATCAGCCACTCACTACAGAACGGATTTCAAATCCCACAAGCTAACAGGAATCAAATGTTTTGAGGAAGGGTGAGATGACTTCAATACTTGGTAAACTCACCTGGAATCCAAACATTGACTGAAGCCAATCAAGAATGTCCTCATCTACTTTTTTCTTGTAATCCCTAGGCCAAGGCAGGCCCCTGGTGTTACGGAGTGCAAAAACAGCAGCTCGAATCTTCAATTGAAGCAAGGAAACATATTACTTCAACCATACGGGGAAGAAAAGGTGAGATCTAAAGTAACGCATAACAATAACCAGAAAATACAAAAAATGGAAAATAAACAAAACAGGACAGCTGAAAACAAACCTCAGGATATTTCATAATAGCCTGATTTGCACTATCAGGATCAAGAGGAAGAATGTTATAGGGGACATATATCTCAGTTTTTTCAGCAACCTTATTATGAGCTTCCAAAATCTACATAAAAGGTCAACTAATAATTAGCAATCATATATTTGTGATAACAACAACCAACACAGTAGTCTTCACTAAAAGTATATTGTACATACAAGTTAAACCAAGAAGAAAATCAAGCTGAACAAGGTTTGTTTGGCAGGCAAAAGGGCTAGACAATAGGGGGAGGGGGTAGCTCTCCCCCAATTCCTCATGAACGTGGTATTCAATCCCAAGTCTCCACTACAACCAGTTAGAGGCCCTACCAAAAGGACCTTCAAGTCTTCACAAGTCAATAATTATAATCCCACTTTACCTCGTGATCAACTTCAACAGATTGTGTAAGATTAACAGCTTTCAGAACTTCGAAAAGGACAGCAGCAGTTTGGTATGCCTTGGTAAGTTGTGCACTGAGAAAATTAAAAATTAAATATCAACTACAATATCAAAAAGTGCCACACTTTCAAGAGAATCACTAGAGCAGAATCAAAATATGTGAACTCACCGATCAGCTTTATCAGCAGCATTTTGCAATGCCTGGATGTATTTTTTGTAGTAGTGCTGATAAAAGCTCTGCATTTCACGTGCATCACTTTTCTTTACCCTTCCCATTAGAGTTGGATCATTCTCCTGATATTATTAAAGGAACCAATCAAGGAAAGGAAAAAAAAGGTTAACAAAGCAAACAATTACATGATGGAAGGATCTACTTTCAATAAACATCAAGGATCCATTTTAAAGATTGTGGAACTCAACAAAAAAAAAAAAAAAAAATCTATTGGATCTATCAAAAGCGCATGGTGTGATTCAAAGCGTTGGTTGCCACATGCATGGTGGAGAAAAAAGGTAAATTATTTTTAGAATAAGGGGATTGTACAGGTGATAACTACTTGGACAACTGTCAACATCAACAGCCCATGGATACTGCTGTCTGCCAGATGATAAGAGAAAGAAAACAAAAGAAGAGAAGAGAAAAATAATAATATAAGCCAATAATGAGTATGCAGGCACCCCACACTCTTCCTATATCAGTGTTCTAAAAGAGGGATGAAAAGAAAGAAATACCACTGCACCCTGCAACTCAAATTTACAACACTCCTAAAGTGGGCTCAAAAATGCCATACAAGCATTCCAACTAGACAATACTCATTGTAGCATTGTCCTTTCTCTTCCTTATCAAGAATGAAACATAATTAAAAGATAATGATTCCCCCATCCACAGAATTTTTGTGAAGATAAATAAAATATATATATATTAAAAGAAAGAAGAAATATATAGAAAGGTGATAAGCAATCTCCTGGAGAGAATACATCCCAACTACAAAACCCAATACAAACAAACTCCCAATAGTACCCCCTTCATAAACACAAAAAACTGGCCCTTCATCCAAATTACCCTCACAAAAGCAGCCAAACTAGAACAACAAAAACTCAAATGAGAAGGAAAAAAGAAGAAATATCTCCAAAACAGGAAACCAAACAGTTGTCAGTTGTGACAAAAATTGTAATATAGATCAGATTGATTGATGGCACTATTTTTAACTATTTTTCATCAATACATCAAAAATATAAGGGATGAAATTAGCTTGAAAACAAACATACAGACAACCAACCAAAGGACAGATGAGGAACCATAAAGACAAAAGTATATCTAATCAGCAAGCTATCATGTCAAGAAAATTTAAGACTTACCCTTTCTAGACGTTGAAGAAGAGCAGTTTTAAATTGACGAACACCACGCCCACTAGATGTTGGATCCAACCTGTGGGCCTTCTCAAAGGCATAAAACCGACCTATCACAAGTTGCACGATAGACATACTTTAGATTCCACATAACCAGAAAGAATGTTGAAGGATGTAGAAGGTACTACAACATAAGAATCACAGCAAATTAAATAACTAATAAAGCAATAAATAGAACAAAAAACAATAATGCAACTTAACAAGCAAAGGGAACAAATAGAAAAAACACTTCTCTAAGGATTATAGATAAAATCCTATGATACGTAGAGAGAGTCAAAATAATCAAAATCAATCCATCCATCTAGCTTCACGTTCAACTAATTATACACCTCCCCCAATTAATTTTCTTTTTATTCATTTTTTCCTTTTACCCTACTCACCCTTCTGTGTAAGTCAAAAATCCCCTTCTATTCAAAACAACCACCCTCCCATCTTGCGACTCTACCACAAATACTCAAACCACTGCACAGGCATCTGCATATCCAGGAACTTCAAGACCCTCACCACCTACCACCCCTTCAGAATTTTCAGCCACCCCTAAGCTTTGTAACACAAAAAGTGTTTCTTGCAAATTTTCCTTCTAAAAAACACATGCCCAGGAACTTATTAACAAACACTTCTCTTTTCACTTTTTTTGGAAAAAATAATATAATATAGGTCTCATTTAAGTATCTAACAAGTTTTTCTCATTTCCATCTTCTTAGCAAATTCCTCTTTTCCAGAAATCAAATCTTCCAAGTCATCTCCAGGAATAGAGGATACCAACAATGATCTGGTCCTATGTTTTCCTCCTCTTATAAACTTATATATTTTCTGACCAAAATATTTTCAGCCACCATTGAATCCAAACACTGAATTCCTGCCTCCCAATGAACATCAATATGTAAAGGTTTAGACAGAGCCTGTCTAGAACTCGATGATTCATTAAATCATCTCAAGGCTGATCAACCAACCATCAATTCTCAACTAAGAAACCATTTATAACAGGTAAAGTGACTGACCTGAATGACTTATTGATTTGTCTTGTAGGAAGATTAAAGGAGGTTGTCAGCTCCTTAATGGCTCAAGCTGAATTTGGATTAATTACCATGGCCTCTAATATTTTATTATTTAAACATATTATCCATTAAAAAACAAAATAACAAGTCATTCACTTCAGCCATTATCAAACAGCCACTAACATGTCGTCTTCTGACAGATGACAGGGCTTCCTCAACAACTTTCCTACCATATCTTTCAAAATTCAAACCAAGAAATGCCATCCTGCATAAACCCCATGTGAATAAAAACCTTATTTGCAATAACATCTTGATCGTAACTTGCTCAGTCACTACTTAGACACCTGTAACAGTAGCCACCTTATCAACAACAACCAACCCTTGATAGAAATGAGCCTCACAAACCTCATCACAATGAGAAAAACACCCCCTCCATCACCTCACCCAATCTTGTATCTTCCTCAACCAAAATAACATACTTCTCTTCATCAGGCTCACCTTGGAATGGAACCTTTGTTTCTAACATCAATGCATGCACTTCTTAACTGTACAGCTTCGCAAACAAAAAGTTCTCCTTTTAAAAGGATTCTCTTTTTCTACAAAAATTAGATCATTTGATTCTTTAGATGATTGGTGCGATACACTTTGCTCACATCTGTGGTAGAAGACTCCCATCCACCAAATCAATCATCCTCCTAAAAGCTGGCACCTTATCACTATGTAGATGAAGTGTTTGCTGTTAAACTGAGAGAACATAATTGAGACAAAAAAGAAAACAAAACTAAATAATAGCTAGTCAACCTGCAGTAAGTAAGAACACCACCTGGCCATTCAGGATAAAAAACAATAGAATTCCACCCATTACAAATATTGTGAAATTGAAACCACCTATCAAATTCCCCAAAGGTGGATATCCTGTCAATAATGTTTTAAATATGTCAATCAAAACCTTATTCACACACTATGTGCTCTCAAAGATCATGCCATTCTGTTATTTTCAAATGTTCAAGCAAGTGGTGTAGAGAGTTAAAGCCCATAAGATCCCCCCACCCCCATCTTAAAAAAGCCTTTAGAGGGCTAGTGCTCCACCAGATTCCAGATCAAGAGGAATGACTCATTGGTAACCAAAAACCCAGAAGAAATGCCACCAAAATTGACAGAGAGGGGAAAGAGAGAGAGAGAGAGAGAGAGAGAGAGAGAGAGAGAGAGAGAGAGACTGAATAATCAGGTGATAGATAGATTCAAAAAAAATATTAAAAATAACCATGGCCCCTATCACCAGGATATAAAGGGTGTGTACCAAAACCATAGGAAATAGGATAGTCACCCATTAAAGCATCATAAAAGGGGATATCCTCAAAAACAGGCCCCTGGGATGAAAAAAATACAAACTCTATTTTTTATAAATCTGCTATAACTTGCTTATCAGCATTTTTTTTTTTTTGAGTAAAGCTATGAACACATCATATTTCCACTCATCCAGGTTCCTCTGAAACAAAAAAAAAAAAAAAAAAAAAACCAAACAGCCTTACCAGCCACCATACATGGCCAAAAATTTACTGATAAATATAATGTAGCCAAAAGTAGTTGCCCTCTTGTCACTAGCTAGCAAAAAATAGTTGCCCCCCCTCCCAGGAAAAAAAAAAAACAAAAAACAAAACAAAACTTGTGTGGAGTTACTGGATTATGATTCTGTTAACTATAGTTTCTTCTCTTGTGCTTCTTTTTTCAGGTCCTTGCTTCGTTCTATACCACTTCTCCTCCTTTCCCTTTTTTAGTTTGGTGTTAGTTTGTTGCCACAAAAATTGAGGCTTTTTGCTTAGTTTCTCTCTCAGGGATAAGGAAGGTCATATCTTAGCACTGTTTTCAGGCCCTATAGGTTTTGAGGAATCAACAAGGGCCAAACTCCTTGGTGTTCTACACTGAGCACAGAAAGCAAAAGAAATGAACTTGGAGAAGGTAATCATTGAAGGTGATTCTCAGGTGGCAGTGGGTTGGTTAGAAGACAAGAAGAAAGCAGTTTGGACTTTGGACACATAGAGAAGTTACAAAAAATATTAAATTGTTAACAAGAAAAAATTTGGCAAGAGCACAATGGGTACCAAGAGCTGCAAATGGGTTAGCTGATACTTGGAGTAACCAAGGGATTAATAGGGATCAGTTGTATTGCACTCAATTGTTATTAGTTGTATTGGGGAGAGTCCATGGGAAGCTGAAATTGTACATATATTTTTGTTCATATTAATAAAATGTTGTTACTGGTCAAAAAAATAAAAAGAAAAACGTCTGGTGGAAAATATCAACTAATAGTGATAATATTAGTTTCTAATTTGTTAATAGTTCTAAGTAGTTGTTCTATGATGATGGAATGGTCGCTTCTGCATCCTGAAATTGAAAACATGCATTATGCAACTTTTGGTGCTGATTTTTACATATCAGTGTGTTGCTGGATCTTGTATAGTTATGTTTGAAAATAATTAGTGCTCTTGTTATTTCTATTAATTAAACTTTCATCTATTATTATCACATAAAATCGTGCAACCATCATCACTTGTAGAATTTCGATACCATCTTGGAAAAATATAATTTTTTATTAATGAATTCTGGATTGAACAAAATAGGCCTTACCATATGTACCACACTAGGAAAACGTTATATTTAAATGCATGTTAACAGCCTTACTACAAGCACTTTTAAAAATGAGTAACCACAAAGAAGAAATCAGAAAGTCGGGCCTCCTCTTGATTACAACAGGTATTCAGTAACACCAAGACTATTACACAGAACTATGACATTTTAAGATTAAATAACTTGGAACCAAAAAGGGAACTTCGAAGATTAAAGAAACCTGCACAAACAGATGCTAATGTGCACTACAGAAGAAGATTATTCTGCCCAAAAGCATCAATGTAGAATATAAAAATATAAGTTTTGAGAAAAAAATGGCAAACAAAAAGGGTGAGAAGAAAACGAATAACAGCACCAACGAAAAACAACACCTTGACAAAAGAATAACAAAAGTGAAAGTCCACAAATGCAAATGGGACTTACAGAGATAAGCAACCCTGGGATTAGTGGATTCAACCTCGTTGGCAACCCGAAGGATCGGCGCAATCTCAACAAGAGATGATGGTACAATTTCACTATCAAAGGCCGTCTCACCTAGATTTCCAGCGGTCTGAGTCCGCATAATCCGCCTTTGCGGCTGCTGCTCAGACCCCCTTCTAGAAGACATTTTGGAACCCTAAACAACACACCAAAGCGCTCTGTTTTCCCTGTAAGCAGTCCAAGCAAAACAAATAAGAACCTCTTTGAAACCCTAAGCACAACACAGCTATAAAAAAAGAAAAAAAATATAGAACAGAAGAAAGTGAAGCCAAAGCAACACGAAAACACTTCCGCTTCATTTCTCAGAGGAAACAAAATAAAGCAGAGCTGAAGTAGATTTTAAGCTGGAAAACGA
The DNA here is from genome assembly GCF_000365185.1 of Nelumbo nucifera. Next base: position 4,115,497 of record NW_010729116.1, on the reverse strand, counting down.
GGATAAAGAAGAGATGAAGTAGATTACCAGTAGATGGACTAACTTATCAAGTAAAGCTTTCGAACCCGCATCTTGAACATGCAAGAAGAAAACAATGGTTCGATGATAAATCAGCACAAAATAAGTTCAAATCTCCATTAACGAGATGTTCACAGATCGCTGGCTAAAAAAATAAAGAGGAAAGGGCAACATACCAGTGAAAACAAACTCCCCAACTAAGCACAAGGAGTCAAGGAGAAAGAGAGAGATTGGCTGAAACTTTAAGCTACCTCTGACTACAGAGCAAAGCAATGTACATGCGTAAACCACACCAAATATACCTTGCATACCAGTGTTACCGAAACTCGAGTAGCATCAGACGACATTAGAACTAGGGTTAAAAGTTAAAACTTCAAACACAAACCTCAATCATCCATCAGGCCTTCTCTTTGTTATTGATCGGATTGGACCCCGCCTACTATACAGTGTTGATACTCGAGTTTCTTTATCATTCCTCTGTTATTCATCCGATACGTCGGTAAAGTTACGTGGATCTTGGCGTTCAAAAAGAGACAGTTGTGCTCCAAAATTACGAATGCACCACTGACCCAAAAACGAATGTCGTGTGTTAAACAATTACTAGAATACCCTTCCCGACGTACAAATGTACAATTTCCCTCTAGCCACGGTTACAAATTTACAATTCAGCCTCAGCCGTGCCCGTGACCGACTGAATCCGGTTCTCCTGTCAACAAAATACGTCTCAACCAGTAAAGATCTGCTCCCAACGAACACTCCTAATACTATCCCAAAAGCTGTTGTGGTCGCACATTGGAAACTAGTGAGATGGGGAAGAGAAAGAAAGAATATTCTTTTTACATTTTTCTTTTTCCGCATTTGATCTAGGAGAAATAGTGAGACCTGATGAGAAATTGATTCACAAAAATAGGGATATGGGGTTTCACCAAATAAATGTGACCTTATTGAGAAACGAAAACAGTGAGAACCAAGTGGGAAAACTTTATCGAAGGCGGGCAGTTACTCACCTTCTCAATCAAGCTTCAAACACCCCAACGGTCACAATTCCATCGTCTTCGTCATCATTTCCAACAAATGTAGGTCATTAACACTTTTTTTCTTCTCCTTTCTCTTCTCTTTATGCTTTCTTTTTGTATTTTTTCTTGTCTTGTAATCATTTTTGTTCTTCCCCATTCAAGCTTCACACCTTCAATGGTCATAGCTCTGGCCATCACCTTTTTCGTCACTATAGAAGGTTATACCATTTTACGCCGCCATTTTTTCCATCGGATGAATTTAGTGATGTAGATCTAACATGTTTGTGTTTTTCATATCTGACTCTCAGATCTCATCATCGTAGAGACAGATAAGAGAAAAATAGAAGGCATGGCCACCGGAGGCGACGCTCATTGTCTGTTATTCCTCTTCTTTCTTATTTTCCTCTCCTTCGCCATTATCGCCCAATCGTCTGATGATTGTGTGTACATGGTGTACGTCAGAACAAGATCAATCGTGTTTTTCAGATCTACAACCCCTTGTGCCAGATCTACTAAATTGCAGTGATGTTTTTCATTTTTTAGACTCTTCAAAGCATTATCAGGTATTCCTTCCATCTTGCTTCTTATTTTTTTAGATTTGATAGACCCTTATGTAGATCCATTTGTTGAATTAGTTTTCAACAAATCTATATTTTTTGTATTTTTTGTAAATTGTAATTAAATAGAAGAGTGCACTTTTTGTAATTTTTAATCTGTAATTTCTATAAATGTTCTCATCAACCAAACACTAGGTAGCATATTTGGTAGGATGACCAATCAAAACAACCAAACATAGGGTGACGTGAATGAAAAAATAAATTTTATCTTCTCATCCCATCCTTTCTCATTGCATCCCTTATCATCACATCTTTTCTCAGCAACCAAATGGACTATTAAAGTGTGGTTGTAGTGGCAAGTTGGGAGAGTTTTGTTGAGAGCAGATCCTATGCAACCTCTCTTGTTCTTTTATGGCAAATTGATTCCGATGTATAGCTGCAATGATTGTTGGGACCATGTTGTTGAGACCATATCAGACTACATTTCAACACCCTTGCAACATGATCCAACATCGTTAAATCTCGTACATGGTGGTAAGGTTTTAAAAACTAGATATGACACAAAACCATTTTGAGGACCGTTTATGAGGTTGAACAGTTTGATTAGCTAGTTCGAATGGATGCCCCACCCATTCTAATTAAAAATAATTAAAAACACAAAACAGCCAAAAACCATTGTCCATAGATCAACAGTTCAATTGCCTGGTTAGTGGGTCACTAACTAAATCAATAGTTTTTGGCCCAATAGCGATATTAGGGTGAAACATAATCGATTGCCTAACCAATTCCCAAGTCAACTGGTCCTACTGTCCAATCCAACTCGGCTTTTTCAAAACCATGCATGGTGGTACTCAATTTTATGGTGGATCCCAACCAAGGTTCGAAGTGTTGATACACCTGATATGTTGGTAGGAGTATCAAAGTGTATCGATTTTTTTTTAAATATGGTTTAAAAAGGTCGGTTTAAGGTTCGTTCACCCCCCTTAACTGACTTAGACCCCGAAACACTCCCCATAGGGACATATAAAAAGCCCTTGATACAATATGTATCAACCGATAGGTATTGATACTTTGAACCTTAGTCCCAGGTGCTAATAACATATTTTGTTGGAGCTCAAATTACTTGCAAACAATATATGTTCCCCCCCCCCCCTAAAAAAATGCCATTTTGGTTCACGGGAATAGGGATCTGGAATCAAAATCATAATGGGCTATTCCGATTCCAATTGTTTGATTGGGTGGAATCAGGATTCCATTTCCATTCCTACTAAAATGGCATTCCCCCATTTGAGGAAATGGCCATTCCTTGCCCTTCCCTTAGGAATGAAATCCTATTTCCACTGATTCCAATTTCCATTCCCATTCCTGTCTGAACCAAACATGCTATGGGAATGGACCATTATAATTCTAATTCCAGAGGATTCGAATTTTGATTCCAAATCTGACTACGAACCAAACAGACCCATAGTTTTAAACCGCACATGTCATATTTATACACTGAGGGTACCAATCGAGATGTACATGCATTGACATCAACAAACCGCGCCTAACACTGTCCCAACAAACTATGGCGGCATTTTATTGAGATATTAATAGATGTTCTCAATGTGTGGCTTCAGTGAAACATATAGAGAACGTATTGTTGATAGCATATGTTGATAGTAGATCTGATCTCATGGGTAACGGATCATGGAACTTGCTTTGTTGGCAATAGGGGTGTAAACGGATCGAATTCGAATTGGATAAGGTAATATCCGAATTCGAATCCAATTAAATATTCGAATATTCGATTTGGTTCAAATTTGATTAATTAATTATTTTCGATAATTAATAAATATATAAAATAAATATTTTATTGATATAAAGTATATAAATTAATTATTATATAAAATATTTTATATATTATATAAGAATTAAATAATCGGTCAAATTTGAATATTTATCGAATCGAATTAGGTCATATCCGAATTCGATTAACTATTTGGCAAGAACAAGATATCCGAATTCAACCGATTAGATATTCGAATATCCGAATTCGATTCGATTACGTTAAATATCGAATTTAAAATCAGATTTTCGAATACCATTGACACCCCTAATTAGCAGAGATTCCAACTATGATAAAACAACATCAGTGGTTATCTACATAACTTCATATAGAAATTGACTCGGTGTGATCATTCACGCCATCATAAAGTATGTAAATTTTTGTATCATTACATCAGGATCGTTGATTTGTTTTTTGTATGGAAGCATGAGATTCCAACTTTTTGTCGGATCACAGGAGGGGTACAATACGTGAGATTTGAAAAAAAAAAAATCTATTGTACTTCGCCTTTAGTGAAAATTTAGTCTCCGAATTTTAAAAGATAACAATTTAATACTTGAATTTTCAAAAGGGATAATCCGGTGCCTGCCGTTAACAGACTGTCAACCAGAATAGAAAAAGACATAATTACCCCAAGTATTTTTGAAAATTGAATGATATAATATTTTAAAATGATAAAAATAACCTCAACCATAATAGTTTTTCTTTGCAAGTGAGAACCACTATTTACCACTCTGTGAAACTGTGCCCTAACAGTCCGAAGAGACCAATTCTTCCTTTCGGTGTTGATAAGTAGAATACAACGTTGGAAAAGCTGAAATACCGAAAATTATATCGAAGAGTGTCGTACGAAGTCTTCTCCACTTATTTGGGAAAATATCGTCGGAATATAACGCAGTTGCTACTGTTAGAAGTGTTTTTAATCATATCGTTGCTAGAGAAGACGACCGCTTGTTGCCGGCGCGGGAGAAGACAATCAAGGTTGTCAATGTTTGTAGCGCATTTGCCACTGATCGAATGAAAACTACAATACGGGAGACCGAACCATAATTGAAAAAAAAAACACCCAGGGAAGGAGGCATTTAGTACTCACTCAAGTGTTGTCGATATGTAATTGTAAAAAAAAAAAAACCCAGATTCAAGATTGTGGGTAGTGTCTAGGCCAAGGGTTTTAGGTCGATGGGTTGGGTCGGCACGGCATAAAGTACAACCCATATATATTATTTACATATTATATAAATTATGATTATATAATAATATATAGTATATAATATATTAATAAAATAAATAATTATTTTTAATTTTATTATATTAATTAATTTAATTATTGTATATATAAGCAATTGTATATATCAAAATTCATATAAATAAAATTTTAAGTTTTTTTTTCATTTTTTTTGAATATATAACTTTGGCCTAGCCCAAAATTTGACTCACAGATTAGCCAACATGGCATGGTATGGGCCCGCACCCCAAATTATCTCAAGGAAAGTTGACATGGCTCAATTTACACCTCTAATTATTGCCACCCAACTTCTTCAGAGGGTATATTTTTATTTAAACATTTTATGATCTTTTATTTGTTTAAAAAAGAAGATAAATTGGTCAAAAATATATAAAAGGCAATATTAATATTTTTAATTATTTAATTCGTATATGATATCACATAATGAGGCTGACTGATGATTTGTTTATGGCGTTTTAAAATTTTGGATACTGAATTATCACATTTTTTAAGTTTTAAGCAAAAAATGCAAAGTACCGGTCAATTAAAGACAAAATCCAGTACTCTATGATTGACGGTGTTTAATACCCACTGTTTTTCTGGCTCTTGATGCAATTATTAATACACCACGTCAGCCTGTTAGGTGGGTCCCAAGTGCGTACAGATGACGCGAGTGACGAGTAGGAATGGAGAGCAGGAGAGGATTTAAAGCTTTACCAACCCATTGGCTGACACCTTTTAGCACACCACACCGTGTGCATGGTTATGCTACAAAGGAACAGAATCTGCTCTTCACACGGGGGCGCCTCACAAGCACATCCATTTTAGAATATCTCTGATGAATAATAATTTATAAGTATGAAAGATATTTTCAATGCATGATAGGATGTGACTGCTACAAATCACCTATATGGCAAAAGTAATTTATCTTTTCATGGGTCCCACTTGCCCATAYAAAAAGGGTCCAACCCAAGGGTCCCACCTAATTATGGGCCAATTAAGCTAAATGGTCGTGCAGTATAACATAAAAAGCCTGATTCCTTCCGTTACAGGCTGGATTTCGCTTTCTTTTACTCCGTTTCGAATGAAAATCGAATTAGTACATTCATTCTTGCCCTGGTAAAAATGAATTCTAAATACGCTTTGGCCAGGCTAAGGGTATCAAGGTCATTTGGCTAGGATAAAGTAATCGAGGTACTCAATGTAAAAACCATGGCAAATAGATGGGCATTGTTGTTAAATGGTTCAAATTTCAAAAATGCGGAATGTACGGATACATGCGCCCTGCGCCCATATTTATCGGTAACCGGAGACATGTAACCGTTCCCGCCTGTGGAAAATTATGCTAGTGAATAGACAATTTTACCCACCTATGAAAATAATGGGCGTTTGTCTGAAGAAACCATGGGATGCTATTGTCATTTCATCATTCACAAAGTTCCCTCAAGGATCCCCCACTGATGGCAGTTTAGGTAATTTAATCGAATAAACGATGGTAACAGTTCTCACCCCCTGATGTGCAATACTACAGTTGTCGTTTTTGTTTTGTCCAAACCTACTTTTTATCTTTTCTTTTTGCCTTTCCACCCGTGGGGCCCACGCTGCAGTCGACACCAGTCCACAGGATCAAGATCAACGAGCTTTTGACGAGAAAATATGTAAGAAACAGTAGAGAGCTAAGAGCTTTCCCTTTCTGGTCTATCATACTTTTGTTGGGTGGGCGTATTAAATCCGAACCGTCCAAATGTTTTGATTTATCGTTTTACATGCCATAAATCAGGATCCGTTTGGCTTGCAGTGGAATCGGAATCAAAATCTCTTACTTTCACGGAGTTTAAATCATCATTTATAGGACCTGGTCTCTTCAGTTTGGAAGGTGTCGTAAATATAGATATATAGTTATGCACATTGTAAATACAAGGCTTTGCATATTTGTAGTCTGAGTCTTAGCTGCATTTGTCTGTATTTGATTTTAATGTAAATATATAATATAGATCGGTGTAAAACTTCACTTTTAATCTATTTTTCACACATTTGATGTAAACCTCCCTATAAGTTGAGTTTTATACCGATTATTACATTTTAAAAAAGTTCCAACCCTTCACTAATTTTAAATCTATCGGCATTGAATTCTATCAATGTACATTTAAACTAATAAAATTTACATAAAAAACAAACACAATTATAAAAATAGAAATAGAAATAGAATTAGAATTGAAATAAGCTAAACAAGGGTTTCATTCCCATTGAAGGGGATGGAATGAACAGTTACCATTCTAATTCTTATTCTAGACCCTTATTCCCGTGAACCAAATAAGTTTTCAATAACCATTTGACAAAAATTCATGATGCTAGTATTTGACGAGTTCAAATCAACCCCCCACAATGTGTGTAAAGTTCATTTGTAACATTAATGTGAGTTCATTTTTGCTAAAATGTCGCAGCGGAGGGTTAAAATCCAAAATCATGGCCTTCCATGTGGAGCCACTATGATACATAAAAGGTTTTGATTTATTTTTATTTTATATTTTCTTTTGTTGTTGTTTAAACACATCGCTGCAACACTATCCTAGCAAATTGTGCTTTGTACTGATGTGCTCACGTAGGACTAGATTGAAAGGGAATATCTGGATTATTAGTTTAACATCTCCAAACTCATTAAAATGATTAAGTGTCTGTTTGGAATGACTGAAACTTTGATTCAGCTACTTTCATTTAGCCCCTTTTAAGAAACTAATAAATCAAACTTTACAAGCAAGCCAAAAAATTTGATTGAATGACAATGGAACCCACTACGTCGAGCTTATATTTTAAATCCAAAATACACAGCATGAAAGTTCTACTAAATAAGGGATTGTTTGGTAAATATTTTTTTAAAAGATCTTATGCAAGTTCTAACAGTTAAAAGACGATTTGAGCTTTTACATTAATATCTTAATAGCTTGAAGATCGTTTGATTAAGATGTGTTTGTCCGTACGTTTTTTTGTGCGAATATGAGTTGAAAAAATGCGAAAAGCTTCATTTGAAATTTTTCGAAAATAGTCTAAAATTGGCTTCCCATATATTTTCAGAACTACTTTCAATGTCTAAATCTTTTCTCAATCAAATAGAAAAAAGCTAAAACGCGAACAGCCGAATTTCTAAAATACCAACAACCCACACGAAAAAACACACTAAACAAGGACTAAGTCTAATAAGTTTGTATCATACATGCAACTCCACTTACCAAAAAAACTCCGGGGTTAGTGAGATAACTATTATTTTGTGATGAGGGTTACTATAATATGCAAAAATCTAGAACATATGGTTTTTTATATGTTTTTAGTGATCAAATTTTAATGGCTATAGGTGGTTATCTTTCTATATTGGATGGTTGTGAAGGAGCCAAATTTTTGTCAATTTTGCAGTGTTCTCTGCATTTCCCAAAACTTCAATGATAGAAGGTTGGGGCTTTATGCTCGGACTCCTTGAAATTTGGCCTTTAATGGACGAGGGATTAGCATCCTTTGGACTAATTATGTTACTTTGGGTATGATTAGTCGAATTTTGCAAGATTTTAGATGAAAATGTTTTGTAATACCTAAATCCAAAACTATGATTTTCAAAATTGGACTGGATCAGACAATCGGAGTAGAAAAACCTAAAAATTGAACACCTGATTTTGTTTTACCCAAAACTATTTTTTAGGCAAAAAAACGTTGATTTAATTAGCGAACTATTGACCTAGGTGATTAAATCATCGAATTGTTAATCCAAATAACAGTTTTTTGGCCTTATTTATTTATTTTTATTTATGTTCAAGTCAAAATGACCATTTATTCAAATCAATCAATTGGATTGTTAAATCCAAAAAACAGTCTCATAATAATTCCCTATCCGGTCAAGTTTTAAAAACATTGCCCCAAACAATATACAATCAAACGTGAAGTCTGGCTCATAGATATGACCATCAAAGGCACCAGGATTTGATCACAGGTCTCCAACCGACCTAATTGTTTGTTTTCCTAATTTTTAAAAGAAAAGCCCCACTAAACATGCAGGGGAAAGAGAAAAGCAAATTGATGACGGGGATTTACCCCAAAGAAATAAGAAGGGTTTTTTACCTTAGACACGTGGCAAGGTGATGGTTTGAAACTTGCTCAATGGGGATAAACAAAAGTATTATTAGCTGGAATCCATTCAATGGTTGGTACTGTTTCTTAAAAAATGGGACAAGTAACATCGTGGGACATCAGATCATGGTACACATGTCCAATACACTCCAAAACATTTAATATATAAAACTAGCCCCACGTCTTTCAACAAGTATCATTTACCATTAGCTACTGTCCTTGTGTTTTTAGGTTGCAAATGGTATACAACCCCTACATTTTTTAGGCAGTACTTGCTATTGTGGCTTTTACCTTTCGAGAAACATATTTTGTTAAATGAATTTGATTTAGAATAAAGATTTGATTAACTGAATCTAATTGCTATTTTTCTTGGCGGGAACCAATCATATTACTCCATACTAGTCATAACTCGTAACTGCATCAAACCCACAAGTTGATCGGTCCATGGCAGTAGGCATGGTTTTCAAAATCAGGACGGATAGTCGGACTGGAAAAATCGGGAATTGGACTGTTTTTTCTTAAAATTGGATTTTTGCAAAAAAATATTGATTTGATCAATAAATTATTAATTTGAACAGTTGAACCATTCTAATCGTTTAAAGGTTTTGATTATTTTTACAAAACGAGCTGATTGACCGAAAAATCAAACCACTGCTCGATTCATTATCCGGGTCAATTTTAAAAACCTTGACAGTGGAACAGCTATCCTATTCAGCTAATACTTCAATGGAGTGTTGAAGTAATTGTGATGACTAAGATAGTGAGGTGTAACATGCACTTTATCGCCTGTCGGTAAAAAAGTTATCAAATTCAGCTAATCCAATCCCAATTTATGGATTGGGATGTTTAACTAATTGTGAGCATGTTAGGTACTGTGGTGTTTTAACTTACAACTGTAGATTTAAATTATAATATTAAGAATCAAGAAACTGAGATGTTTTGGCACAAAATATATTATAAAATAGTTTATTGTATTCTAAAACATGTAAATTGTCTTTGAATTGGGGAAAAATCAAGACAAAACTATACATATTAGGAAAAAAACTCTTCAATTCACCGTACCAACTTAGAAATAAGTGTTTATTTGAATAAACACTATTTGCATTTGGGACATGAAACAGATAATTCTGTCAATTTAGGTGAATTGAGGTAGAAGTACAAAGTTGGTGTATTGGACAAAACATGAAACCAAAGTGAGAAGGCATATGGGTGATGAGATTGTCAGGCTGAGCTGTTGAGGATGAATTGGTTTGAGTCCAGGAAAGGGGTATGAAAGCAAAAAGGCTAGAGAGCCAGAGAGGGTGGAGAGAGCCAAATAGAACAAACCTTGGGGGAGATGATTTTAAATAGAACTAGGACACATCCCTTGTATGACTTAAGGGAGGAGACCGCCCACCGAGGCCTTCAGATGGCTCCGCTTTCCCTGGTGGGGACATTTATCTATGAGATAAATTACACTTCCTACGAGGTTCTCGTTTGTAGGATTGTCTGTTGACCATGGTGTGTGGTATGCTGATCCGATGATATAGCCCAAATAGGTCAATTGGGCCAGGGACATGGTAGCGTCATGACCCTAACATTTCCTTTCTAACATTTGATAACACCTTTATTATCCCTGTTTGAAATAAGTGCTTTTTTACCAAATGCTCATGAGTGCTTATTAGAATGAACACTTATTTTATCAAATAAGCACTCCCAAACTCCATAGTAATAAATATTTGCATTACTTTTTATTTCTAAAATAATGCCCATGAACATGAAGTTTGGAAGTAAAATAGTGTGGCCCTACCCTATATTCAAGAGACAAATGGAAGTAGGAAGAGGGTTATTTGTTTGGGATGGGGTAGGAAGTATGATGATGTAGTACTGATCCCACTTTATATAAGTAGGAGGAAGGTGGTGTAAATTTTGCATTAGTGAGGTGCAAAATTTATATTGCCAATGAGTACAAATGAAACAAAAAAAAAAAAAATCAAATTTATACTCCATAAAAATGCAAATAACCAATACAAACAAATAAATGAAAAATAGAACCAGGTGCAAAATTTATATCTGGCTCAAATTTGCACCGCAACCAAACGCAGTATAAGGAGTTTCACCAGACCAAACATAAACTAATTATGATTAAAAATTTAGAAGTAGGTGTACCTATACCATTAAACTTTCCTTATTTTCTTTTGAAAATTCGTTATATATACATATATATATATATATATATATATACATGACAGGTTTGAATTAAAGATGAAGACATATTACTGATTTTAGCTTATCATTTGATTTTTTGATTCGATTTTGATGCCAAAAATACATGATATCGGGAAAACTTACAACCAAACCAACATCATGAAAGTAATAACCAATTAGGTGAATTTTCATCAAAATTCACTTGGGATTGTGATTGGTCAAAACCTTTATGGTATCATGCCTTTCCGGCATTATAGATTTTTTCCTCACTCAAATCCAGACGAAAATATTCTTTCTTTTATTTCAGAAAGAGATTGCCATTGAATCCATATGTGCATGTGATAGATGATTTCTTACTCATGCATGCTCCAACCAGAACCTCGTCCTGATCTATCTAATAAATGCTTGATGAAGAGTGGAAAAGAACAGAAGACCATGCATTAGCCTTATTTCCTTCCATCGCCATTGTATATCATTCATTCATTGGTATATATTATCCGTTTATTATGACTGTTTTCTCAAACCAATAATTGGACTGAAATGTTATTTCATGATCATAAATCCGAAGCAAAATAAGTGGCAGGGATCAAATGAGTTGGAAGTTGTCATTATTCTATATTCCTTTACTTTTCCACAACTAAGGAGGAGAAAACTGATTTTTCATTGGAAGGTGCAAAAAAATAATGTAATTCTTGAATTATAAATGAAACATCTATAGGTCACTTTGTTGGTGGTATCTATAATGCCAGAGTTCAGAAAGTTATGATACCATAAAAACTATGACCTTTCAGATTTCAGACCTCCCTATTTTGATGAATACCTACTGATTGTTTATCACATTTATGAGTGTTTGTTTGGTTATGAGTTTTTATTTTTATCAGAAAAATCCATAATGCCCAAAAGACATGATACTGAAAAGGATTTTGATCAATCAAAACCACCATTTTGATTAAAACCCACATGATTGATTATGAATTTTAGGTACTATGCCTTTTTGGTATTCTTTTCCTTTTTCTTTCTTTCTGGACAAACAATGAGGACCCCACCCCCTCGTTCAGCATATACCCACATGAAGATGTGGCTGTAGGTGCAGGTTCTCTGTTCCAATCCCTGTATCCATACTGACTTCTTATCCACTAATAGGGGTGTGAATGAACCGATTATGGATTGGATCTCTTCTAAACTAAAATCAATTTGGATGGATTGAACGGACTAAGATATATTGAATTGGACCAGTTCAGACTTAATAATCCAAAATATTGATTGGATTGGATTGGAGCTAGTCCATCTATAATGAAATTATATTGGATTAGATTGGATTGAACCAATATCCGATTCATTGATAGATGATACAAATATAGGTATCAATGGAACAGATTTGGGTTAGAAATTAAAAACAAATTTGAACAGATTAAATGGTCCGAACATTTAATTAGACTAACCCAAAATGGTCCATTTGTAATAACTCCTAAGGACCACTAATCCCACTATTCAGATAAAAAAGTTAATAGAAACTGCAATCATACCGAAGATTACCATGACACAAGTCTTTTAATATTCTATAAACTAAATACGCATACAAGTCAAAGAAGAAAGGTTGAAAGGTGAGAAAACGAGAGAGAGAAAGAGAAAAGAAAAAGAAAAGCACCAAATGAATCGGTCACAACTCACAACCATGCATGACCGAAAGTTGTATGAAGAACCGTGTTGCTAACACGCATTTATGGAAGATTCCAATTACGTAGGCTTTAGACAAACGACACATCTCCTACTTTTTGGATGCTTACCTCTTACACAACCTGCCTAGGATCCCATTTTACCCATGAAGATTAAGCCTCACCAACTTTATGGATTAAAAGTTTGGTGGATTCAATTATGAAAAGTACTTTTGAAAAAAAATTATATGTTGTCAACTATGAAAACTACTTTGATAAAGGTTTTTTTTTTTAAGTATTTTTTGCTACAATTATATTATAATTGTACATTAGGAATATAATATTTTAACACTGAAGATATTCCCAATATACAGCTGTAATGTCCTGTGGTAGGTGTGGATAAGAATATCCAAGTTCTAAGTATCACTACACTCTAGGGGTCTGTTTGGTATGTGGATAGAATTGTAATCAGAATTACCTATTCCTCTTACATGGTTCAAATTGGAATCAGAATGAGAATTGAGAAGTGGTTGGAATGTATTCTAATTCCCAGGAGAAGGGGAGGGAATGGTCATTCTTTCATATAGGAAAATGCCATTCTATCAGGAATAAGAATGTAATTCTGATTTCATCTGACCAAACAATTGGAAACGAACTCTGATGAAGGTAGATTTGGCCCTCCATTGACATCATGACACGTGGCATCTTAAAACAATTGGACAACATCCCAACACCACAAGGGTGATGACTTGCCTTAGCCAAAATGATGGAAACCCTTGTCTTGGGCCGACCTGTGGTACTTCATCGTAACCGGTCCAAGGGACTCGACATGAGGAGTGGCCTCCCTCGAGGACTTGTTGACTCGACTAAGGTCCAGGTGGTGTGACCTGCAAGACATGCTTGTCGACCTCTTCTGTGTGTGCATCCCGTCACTCCTGGGTCTTCCGGAAGTCAGCTCCTACATTGAATGTTTCAAAGGAAACCAAATAAGACACAAAGTCTGGTCTACGTGCACCACTACCTCTAAGGACTTCAGACCAGCCAGCCATGTCTTCCCAGAGATCTTGGACGCGTTACATGAATCCTACACCAAGCAATGCCTATATAAATGTCTCATCTCTTCCTTGAGAGAAAAACTCGACCCAGGGGCGGAGCTTGGGGGACCTAGGGGAGCTATGGCGGATCCCCCTATGGTTTAGAAAATCTCCACTTCCTATGTAAATTTTCCCCTCCCCCCACTATCTACATCAATGGTTGGCCCCCCATATGGGTCCATCCATACTTCATTTAGGTTTTAGCCCCCCTTATAAAAAATTTCTGGCTCCGCCCTTGGCTTGAGCTATCCTCTAGCAGGGATCACCAAATCGCACATCATCAAACTATATTACGACAAACCAAATAGACCAGTTTATAATTTATTTAAAATAGAAACATATAATGGTGGCAGCCATATGCTAAAAATGGAATGGTCCAATTAAAATGTGCCACATGGTAGTGGATCACCGTCTTACCTTTATACAATATTTATTTTTCTTTTATTAGGATCTTTAAAATAGGATAGGTTGTTTTTCTAAGGTGGTAGTACCTTTATACAATATTTTTTTTTCTTTTATTAGGATCTTTAAAATAAGATAGATTGTTTTTTAAGTGACAAGCCCCATAGCTTGTCACTTGTCTATTTTCTTTTCAATAATTAATACTAATCATCAAATGGGCTAAATCAATTTGATCATAGGGCCTTTGTATTAAAGTCAACAAAAAAATAAAGACACACCATCCAAAATTTTAACCAACTTTTCCAATACGATTAGTGAGTAATATTGTAACATGTTATTGGAATTTCAATTGTCATTTATTTACACAAAAATCGTAAAATCAAGACTTAGAACCTGGCTTTAACTTTTTCCCTTTTTTTTTGTTTCTTTCTGTGATGCAGTCATTGTGTGCACTTCATTCAGTTGTTATGAGTAATATTGTAACATGTTGTTGGAATTTCAATTGTCATTTATTTACACAAAAATCGTAAAATCAAGACTTAGAACCTGGCTTTAACTTTTTCCTTTTTTTTTTTGTTTCTTTCTGTGATGCAGTCATTGTGTGCACTTCATTCAGTTGTTATGAGGAGGGGTGTTTATAGTTCGGTTCAGTTCAATTTGGACAATATTTAAAATCAAACTAAGAAATTACGGTCCGAGCAATTCATAGAATAAATCAAACTGTTTTAATATAGAAATCAATACAATTTAGTCCACCACTATCACTGACTTAACCCAATTAGAAAATTCAAATAACAGTATAAATAAACAAATATAATTTAAATATCAAATTGAAATATTAATAAGTGCCATATATTAATGTCATACAAATTACATTCACATTTTGAGTACATAAAATTTTGATTTAGGGTTTGGTTTGGTTTCTAAAATTAAAAAGCTGAACCAAAACCATAAATCAAAATTTGATATTATCCCAAACCAAAATGAACCATTTCTAAATCCAAACTAATACAAATCACCAATTTCAGTTTGATTCGATTGGATTTGGTGGTCTGGACCTAACTCATAAATGAACACCCCAACCATGGGTGCACCATTAGACGTGTATAAAAAAACTCACTCATATCAGATCACACATGATTTTTCCCCCTTTTTTTTGGTAATCGATCACACATGAATGAAATGAAAAGAAAGCTCGCTCGTGGACTTGGAGTGCAGGACTATAAATACTAACATAGCAATGACTAATAAGTTGGAAGGTTAACATAAAGGGCATAAGTTCGGTTGCCCGATTTGAGAAACTTCAACCATATCCAGCCCATGTTCGGATTTGAGCCCATTGAAAACTTAACAAATTTTCATCCCAACCCAAGTTGCACAGGTTTCGGCGCCCACAGCCCATCCGAAGCCATGTTTCGAATGCATGCTGAGAGGTGCATGTGGGGCGTGTTCTGTGGGGTGTCAATCTGAATTCGAGATCTCTCCATGGAATATCCGTTTCAACAATTTTTACAGCCTTGCATTGGGAATATCTCTGTACTTGTGTGCTTTATTTCATGGGGAGATATTTCTAATACAAGGCTGTTCAAAGGTTGTGAGCATGAACTTGCATTGAGTGAAGCCAAACTCGCTCAGTGTACCTTAATATAAAGTTAGGTCCTTCCACCAATGTCTCAACCCTATTCATCATATGCAAGGTTTTAAAGCCAGACTAGACACGAAACCATTTTGGTCACTGGTTTCCGCCAGGTTGAATGGTCTGATCATCTGGTTTGAATGGATGGCCTGTTTTGATTTTAAAAAATAAAAATAAAATAAAAAAGGCTAAAAACCGCTATCTGAGTTGAAGGGTGGACGGTTCGACTGCTCGGGTTGGCAAATTGCTAACCAAATCAACAGTTTTTGTCCAAAAACACTTTAGGGTGAAACGAAACTGATTATCTGACTGATTCCTAGGTCAACTGGTCCAATCGTCCGATCTGATCCAGGTTTTTCAAAACCATGATCAGATGTTATCTTTGCAATCCCAATCCCAACCTTCTCACTAGACCTGGCCAATCGGGTTGGGTGGGTTGGGTTCGGGTTGGGGGGTCAAGGTATTTTGGGTCGGGTTGGATTGTCAAATGCTATACCCTAACCCTAAATGTTCGGGTTAGGGTTGACCCATGGGTCAATTCGAATCATCCCAAAAAAATAATTGAAATTAAAAAAAATAAAGAAAAATGTCAAAATTAAAAGAGTTAACCTTAAAATTCCAAATATAAAATAAAAACTTGAACATTTAACAATTCAAAGAGTAAACAATAAAAAGTAAAGACTAAATAGAAAAAATTAAAGAGTAGAAACTTCTAACAATGCATAAATAATCCCAATTAGACTTAACAATCGGGTCAACGGGTTGACCCGTAACCCAACCACCCAACCCAACCCAGTTTTTTTGGATTGGATGGGGTTGGGTCATTTTCACATTCGGGTTGCTAAATATGAGACCCTAACCTTATTTTTTTGGGTTGGGTTGGGTAGGATTCGCGGATTGAGTCAACTTTTTGCCAGGTCTACTTCTCACAATCCCCGTCCCCAAAATCCTCAAAGCAACGGTTGCCAAATAGCATCATTTCCGTTCTAAGGGGTATAGAGAACTCTCCTATGCAACCCAGAAGAATTCCCCTTATCGACTATTATTGCAGTAGGGTACCCAATATAATTAATATCTGATTCAAAACACCAAAAATTGCATCTCTAAATTGACCCACTTCACAGTTTATTTTCGTTTCCTTCAAAGAATACATCATAGGAAAAAAATATAGACGAATGAAAAGAATAACAAATTGACATATCAAAATCAAGCAGAATTAAGGATCCGTTTGGTTTACAGGAATATGGGTGTAGAATCTGAATCAAAATATTGATTGGGCGGAATTGGAATCCCATTCTCATCTTAAATGGAATGGTATTCCTCGTTTGAGGGAATGGCCATTTCTTTCCTCTTCTATTGGAAATAAGAGTCAATTCCAATTCATTCCAATTCTTATATAAATCAAACTGGCCAATGAAATAGACCATTCCAATTCCAATTCCCGTAGATTTTGATTTTAACCGCGAACCAAACAGACCCTACGTAAGAATAGTTCACAAACCAGCGAAGCTGAGCTAAACCATATCGTTTATGAGACGCTTGTGCCGGTTGTAATGCTTCTCTATGAACACCTTCGAAGCACCTTCTATTGTTTTGCGCCATGTCTGCAAATTACATATACAGCTTCCATCCGGTCAGACCCATAACCCGTTTTGCGTCTAATTGATAGTAATCAGTGTAAGAAACAAACAGTCCAAGTTTAGTTACCTTCTCGACTGCTCTCAACAAGGCTTTGTTTCTGATTTCCCTCGCTCTGAGATGCATTCTCCCGATCCCGAGCTGCCGAAGCAGCGCCGGCCTCCGGGTTGCAGCTCGGGGAAGAAGAGATTTGCGTTCCACCAAGCTTGAACTGCTCTTCGATGGGCTGTCACAGCTTGCTCTGTCGCCACTCGCCGGACATGTCTTGCGGCGTTTCGGCACTCGCAATCGCAACTCTTTCTTTCGCGAAGCCTCGTCGTCCAAGTCCGCAAACTTCCTGAGCAATTCGTCCGAAGATGCTTTCTTTACGTGCTGGACTGTCACAGCTTCCATGAGAGCTCGCTTTGCCGCTGCGTGGTTAACCCAGATTAGTGAGAGAAATAAACGCGAACAGATTTGGGACAGTTGGCTGGGTGGTCGATTGGAAGGGATGGACCGCAGAAGAAAGAGACTGTTGATTGATTACGGGGATGTAATGGGGATTGATGCATGAGTTGCCTTATTGAGTGGGAGATGACCGTTGGGAGGTGTGGTCAGTGGTGGGGATTATTTGAATAATTGAGAGTTGAAGGGAAGAAATATAGCCGTTAAGAGGGTGGAAGCGGGCGATAAGTCGGTTTGAGGTCTGAAGACTCTGAAGAGATCCTTGTGATGTGCGTACCTTACGAAATTAAATCGAGATTATTCTGAACTTCTATTTTATTTTTTCTAATTGGCGGGGTGGTCAGAACAGAAAATGCGCTCCCTCACGTTCTTCTCTGGCAAAAGCCGCGAAACGCAGAGTGAGAGTGCTCTGACATCTGGTAGCAGTGCTTGTGCTTTTGCTCCGAATACGTGGGTCCGGTTCCCAACATTTGACCGAGCGTAATTTTCCAACAGGAGAGACCCGTTGGTGTTAAAAAAGAGAGTTGACATCTTCTGCCAACAATACACGTTCCAAGTACCAACCCTCTACCAACTTATATAGCATCGCACGTCTCTCTCGCTATGACCTATGAGAGTGGAATCCATCGTAACCGCTATGTATGAGATTGAGATGTGCAGTGTGAGATTATGTTGGTGGAGGGTTGGAACGTGTTTGGTTGTCATGTAATCTAGACTCTATGACATTATCATCTTATATTATTTTAACTTTGTCTCATATTTAATTTTTGATTTTTTAAAAATTTAAAAAATTATAAAATTTTAAAGGATTCCAATAGAACCTATTAATAATTAGTTCGAGACCGATTTGCATTGTTTGGTTAAAAGCGGAAAATCAAATAAAAAAATTGGTTTCATTTTTGGTTTTCTGAATTAGAAATTCAATTAACTGAAATAAAATTAAATTTAATTATATAGTATAATATAATATAATATAATATAATATATTAATGTATAATATATAATATATGGTATAGTATGTAATATTATAAATTTATACATATATGTATATATATTAATGAAATTTGGTTTTAACCAAAAAATAAAGTGAACATTTCAGTTTTCCTATAATGTGGTTTCAGTTTGTTTTTTTCATCTTTAGTTTCAGATTTTAAAATTTTGGTTTATTTGGTTGGATTTTTAACCAAATAAACCAAATGCTCACCCCTAATTGTAGTTGATAATATATAAAGGTCTCTTGATTTTATTGTAATTTTTGTTATATTTTATATCTAAAAGGATATATTTCATAAACAATGTATAAGACAATTTTGATTAAGAACACTTGTTTTGTAATCATATAAATATTTTATTATTTATTGTTATTTTTATTAAGTTTATACTATCAAAAAATGAAGTTAGGGATGGGGATTGATTTGGCGGAGTGGGGACGAAGATGGGGAATGAAGTCCCCGCCCTGCCCTGACCCCAATTATATATATATTGAATATTATTCATATTAACTATACTATTATATATGATATTATTTATATATCAAAATATATTTAAAATATTATTTATATTTTAAAAGTTTCCTTTATTTAAAGTAAATATATTTTTTCAAACAATATTGTCAATTAAAAAATTTTGGGGATTTGAGTCCTTGCAAGGAACCCATCTTCGTCAAGGATCGGGGATGGAGGATAACTTTTATCCCCGATAGGGATTAAGGTCGAGGATGAGGATTTATTTCAAAATCGGGATTGGAGATGGGGAATATGACCCCCGCCCCGAACCCACCTTGTTGTCATTCCTAGTTCCCAAGTTGTTATTATAGATTAAGTCAAATCAGACCCAATTATCATGAATTCATGATTGACAATTGTCTTTATTAGGTGTGAGTTACTCAAACTCTCAAAGCAACCCTTTTACAAAGGGGACCTCAATGCAATTCTACGCCTAGTTGAAAAGGGAAAAGGCAACCAATTGCTTTCCAGAAGCACCAAAGACTTTCTTGCTCTCATTGAAGATTGCTTGCTAGTTGATCTAGGAGCTCATGGTGTTTACTTCACTTGGTCTAACAGTCGGAGAATGATTCTAATTAGTGAGAGATTGGATTTTCCTTGCTTTTATCAATTGGCATGAGAAATATCCAATGGCTTTGTGTTGAATGAAATCATCTTTGGTTTAGATCACAACCCAATTGTCTTGTCCACAACCCTTGATCCTATCAACAACTACTAATCGGATCAAGCATAGTTGTGCTTTTGAGAGTGTAGAGATGGTGGGCTGATTGGGCATTAGTAGGTAGTGGGCCTATTTTTTTTATTGTCTTTTATTGTTGTCTTTAGTGATGGACGCCCTATGAAGGGCGATAATATAATTGTCCTTATTTTTTATAACAAAAGAATTAAAAGATTATTGGGGACTGAAGAAAGGTTTGAACTCTCTCTCTTCCATCTTCTTCCTCATTTACTTTACTCATTCCCATCTTCTTCTTTTCTTCTATTTTTTCTTTTCTTTATTTTAGATTATTGCAGGTGGGATCTACAACTTAGTATCAAAGTGGCAATCCAACCTTCTCTTCTCTTCTTCTTAATCCCATACATAGGTTGTATGGAGAGTCGATTGGTTAATTGATTAACAAGTATTCAACCTAGTCAGTTGTATATTATGTTATGTCATTAACGTTTGGGTTATATTTCTTTTTCTTCCTTAAGTCTTTTGTTTCGAGATTTGTTTAAGGAAACTAAGGTGTCAAGTTTACATTATGAGTCATTTGAGTTGTCAAAGCAATGTAGAAGTTTTTATTATACAAGTAATAAAAGATCTATAATTCATTTTCATATTATACACTCTAATGTGTGTGTGTGTGTGTGGGGGGGGGGGGGCATAACATTTACCTTGCATGGGTGATTATAAAGACTTTGTTCTGTTTATTAATGTGCTTTTCTGTTACACATAGCTTTCCCTTATGCGATTTCATGTTGAAGTGCCCAAACTTGTGAAGTAGTTTCATGAATTTGTGCTTACCCAATTTGATACTCACATCAAGATATTACAATCAAATAATGCTAATGAATATTTTGAGAATGATCTTGTTCATACTTTGAGAGGTTAGGGGTTATACATCAAAGTTCTTGTCTACCTATTCCAAAGCATAATGGGGTTGTAGAGAGAAAGAATTGACATGTTGTTGAAGTAGTCAAGATCATCCCTTTTGTCTCCCATGTTTTGGTGAGATTTTTCTCGAGTCTTAGGGTTTAGACTCCCTTTGTTGTTCTATTCCCTGAGAGTGAAATGTTCCTTATTGCCATGCATGTCTTTGGTTGCACATGTTATGTTCATGTTCCTAGGTCTTAAAGGTATAAGTTTAAACCCAAAGACCCAGGATTGCATTTTCTTAAGGTATGCATCCACACAAAAGTGTTATTTCTGTTTTGATCCTACTAATGGAACTTGTTTTGTCTCCATGGGTGTTATCTTCACGGAGTCACTTCCTTTTTATGGTCATTCTCCTCAAGGGGAGCAATTCATTGAGTTGTTTGCTTTACCACCACTTCCTTTGCTTTCTCTTGTTGATCTTGGGGTTGAGTCATCTATGGTCCTTCTATTTCAGTGGCAGAGCCTTTGTCCCTTAGATCTTTCATTCCCGTTCCTCTTCCTCCTACTAGTCCTCTAGTTTTTACTACTTGTCCTATTCTTCAGATGTGGTACTGGAGACAAAAACTACATCATGAATATGTTGTTCCCTCATCTATAACTAATCCTCAAACACTCTCAACGCCTGAAGAGGGGACAAGTCCCTCATCACTTGCTCCAGATCCTATCTTCCCAGACTTGGACCTACATATTGTTATAAGAAAATGTAAGAGGAATTGCACAACACATTGTATTTCCAAACACTTATCTTACAACTTGTTGTCCTCATCTTATTATTATTTCTTAGCCTTCATTTCTTCTCAGCCTATACCCAAGTTAATTCTAGAGGCTTTGTCTAATCCAAAATGGGGGAGGCTATGAAAACTGGAAAATAAGCACTTTACAAAAATAATACTTGGGATAATATGGATTTGCCTCATAAGAAGGAAACGATGGAATGTAAGTGGGTATTCACTATTAAGTACCACACAAGGTTTTAAAAGGCTAAAGGCGGAGGCAAGGTGGTTGGGTGTGGTAGGGGTGGGCCTAATCCTCAAAGGCGTTTTGAGGCCTAAGCCTCGAACAAAAAAAAGATTAAATTTTATGGATATAATCTATAGGCAATAAGGACATGAGAAAACATAAAATTAAGATTTTATATAATATTGTGTGACTTATTTGATATATTATACATGGATTTGAATCCTACCTGAGTATTTTTGTTTTTTAAAATCTAAACACTATAAGAATTAAGAAAAATACTATATAAATCATGCTTATATATCATTTATAAAGCAAAGAAATATTCTCTTATAGAAATCAAAAGAATGATCTAGATAATGTACCTTAACATTTGGATGTTGTAGAAGGAATTCTATTTTAGTTGAAGGGAACTCCAAGATATGGTATCCTCTTCTTTAGGCAAGGACACATGAAGTTAGAGGCTTATGTAGATGCTGATTGGCTTGATGATAGGAGACCTACATCGGGTTACCATGCCTTGGTTGTAGGGGAACATTGTCTCCTGGAGGAGTAAGAAACAGTCAGTTTTAGTCAGGTCTTTGACTAAGGTAGAGTGCAGGGCAACGACACATGAGATTTCATAGTTGTTATAGCTCAGGTCACTTCTAGAGGAGATGGGCATTATACATGATAAGCCTTTAATGTTTTACTGTGATAATCTGGCTACGATCAACATAGCTCACAACACAATTCAACATGATAGGTCAAAACATATTGAAGATGACTGATATTTTATAAAAGAAAGGGTAATTTCTAGAGAAATGTGCCTTCCTTTTATTGCCTCAAAGCAACAATTATCAAATGACAAAGCAATTAACCATTCAGTTCGGCCATTTAAGCTCTTATCAATTTCGGCAACTTAAAAATTATGAAAAAATAAATAATTGAAATTTCGGCAACTTAAGCTCTTATCAATTTGATAAATTATTCAATGACAAAGCAATAAAACATTCAGTTCGGCCACTTAAGCATTAATCTCTTATCAATTTTGGGAATTGACAAATTAATTCAACACTAAGCTCTTATCAATATGTTTTTAACAAATTATGTATGTTTTTAATTCAGGATTTAGGAATCAGGAATACATTTTAGACTTTCAATTTAAGAATGCCAAATGCATTTCTATTTTCTTGTGTGTACGTACACATGTACACATGTATATACGTACATACGAGAGAGAGAGAGAGAGTGAGAGGGAGTGAGGGAGGGAAGAGCCAACCGCTTCACCAAATGGTTATGATTTATGAATTATGAAAGCAATTAGCAATTCAACACCTCCACAAATCTGCCGCTCCACCCAGCTGAGAGCCTAAGTAAAAAATAAGACAAAAGTGAACAACTAAAACAAAAAAAAATGAGAAGTGACCTGTAGGTCCTATACATACGATTTCGTGAGAACTGAGAAATAAGATAAAAGTGAAGACTGAAGAGGCTAACCTCTATGTGCAGATTTCATAAGAATTGAGAACTGAAAAAGTGAAAAATTCCTTGAGCTACCGATGTGAATTGAGATATGAGAAAAGTTAGAACTTAGAACTGAGATTGAGAGCTTCTTGAGTTCAGTTGATGGAAAGAGATTTGGTTGATGACTCAATGAAACCCTATATTTTGGGGCTTTTACTTTTTTTTTTCCAAAATTATCCATGTTGAAACCACTTTTTTCCCACCCAAAACCCTGTTTACTTAAGGATACTGCATCACAAAATTTGAGGTGCAAGGATAAAGACCTACACCTCTCTAAACCCGAGGCTTGCGCCCCTTGACCTAAAACAAGGGCTACCGAGGCCAGGCAAAATTTGGCCGCATCACCTTGAGGTGTACGCCTCTAGCCTCGCCTTAGACGTCTTTTAAAACTATAGGCATGATTGATATCTATACTCAACTTGAAGGAGAGTGCAGAGATGATGGGCCAAGTGAACCTAGTCGGCATGATTGATATTTTGTGTAAACAAGTTAGGCATGATTGACATTATGTATGCAAGCTGGGCATGATTGATATCTTAGATTATAAGACTTTCCATGCATTGAAAACAATAACCAAGGGGAAGCATTATTACATGAAAGTCAAAATTGATTTGAGTAAGGTGTATGATTGCCTTGAATAATAGCAGTCTTGATCCAACTGGGGTTGAAGTAACACTAATTAGATCTTCTTTAATGTAAGGCCTTAATGGAACTTACCTTCAGAGAGGCCACATAAAAACTGTAGGGTATTTATCAAGGGATCCCCTAGCCCCTTACATCTTCATTTTGGCTGCCCAAGCACTTTCTTGTGCAATCAATAAGGTTATTGATCGAAGTGATATCCAACCTCTTAAAATTCGAAGGTTAATTATGCATATCTCATAACTTTTATTTATATGTGATTGTTTAATTTTTTGAGGTTGATATTCAAAATGCTCTTAATCTTAGAAGAATTCTTGCAGATTACAGTGAAGCCTTAGGTCAACCGATTAATATGGCAAAATCATACTTGATTTTAGTAGCAATACTCTCTCTCACTTCTACTAAGTTATATTCTAAAGTCTTGGTATTAAAGAATCATTTGGAATCTCTAAGTACCTCATGCTCCCTACTCAAATTGGTTGGTGTAAAAAGCAAGACTTTTCTGCCTTGGTGGATTGCACGTATTCGAGTCTAAATGAGTTATGATAGTTGCTGTTGTAATACAATAAATTAAAAATTAAAAATAATAAATAAAAATGAAAGAAAATAAAAATTCCTGAAAAGTTCTAAACACCCTAAAATATTTTGGTGAGTTGTGAGGATTAAAATAATTTGGAAATGCGGTGTATCGATCCCCGTACCCCTTGAATGCAAAGTAAGTGCTCTACCGTACGAGCTACATCCCCATTTGTTAATAATGATAGTAATTGTTGTAATAAATTAAAATTAAAAATTAAAAATAATAAATAAATATTAAAGAAAAAAATAATTTCCAGAAAAAATCAAAACACCTTAACATATACTGGTGAATTGTGAAGATAAAAATAATTTGGAGATGCGGGGTATCGGTCRCTGTACCTCTCGCATGCATAGCGAGCATTCTACCGTTTGAGCTACATCCCCATTTGTTAATAATGAGAGTAATTGTTGTAATAAGTTAAAAATAGTAAATACGTATGAAAGAAAATAAGAAATTCTTGAAAAGATCAAAACACCCTGAAATATATTGATGAGTTGTGAGGATAAAAATAATTTGGAGATGCGGGGTATCGGTCGCTGTACCTCTCGCATGCATAGCGAGCATTCTACCGTTTGAGCTACATCCCCATTTGTTAATAATGAGAGTAATTGTTGTAATAAGTTAAAAATAGTAAATACGTATGAAAGAAAATAAGAAATTCTTGAAAATTATTAAAACACCCTAAATTATATTGCTGAGTTGTGAGGTAAAAATAATTTAGAGATGCGGGGTATTGAACCTCGTACATCTCGCATGCTAAGTGAGCGCTCTACCATTTGAGCTACATCCCCATTTGTTAATTAAGATAGTAATTGTTGTAATAAATTAAAATTTGATAAATTCAAAATAATAAATAAAAATGAAAGAAAATAAGAAATTTCTGAAAATATCAAATCACCCTAAAATATATTGTTCATTTGTGAGGATAAAAATAATTTGGAGATGTGGTGTATTGAAACCCATACCTCTCGCATGCAAAACAAGCGCTCTACCATTTAAGCTATTTCCCCATTTGTAAATTATGATAGTAATTGTTATAATAAATTAAAACTAAAAATAATAAAAATAATAAAGAAAAATAAAAGAAAATAAAAAATTCTTAAAAAGATCAAAACACTGTAAAATATATTGGTGAGTTGGGAGGATAAAAATAACTTTGAGATGCGGGGTATCGAAGATTGAAACTCTCGCATGCAAAGCGAGCGGTCTACTATATGAGCTACGTCCCCAATCGTTAATTATGATAGTGATATTTGTAATAAATTAAAATAAAAAATTAAAAATAATAAAAAAAATGAAAGAAAATAAGAAATTCTTGAAAAGATCAAAACACCCTAAAATATATTGGTGAGTTGAGAGTATAAAAATAATTTTCAGATGTGGGGTAACGAACCTCAAACCTCTTGCATGCAAAGCTAGAGCTCTACTATTTTAGCTACGTCCCCAATCGTTAATTATGATTGTAATTTTTGTAATAAATTAAAATTAGAAATTAAAAATAATAAATGAATAAGTAAGAAAATAAGAAATTCCTGAAAAGAGCAAAACACCATAAAATATATTGGCGAGTTGTGAGGACAAAAATGATTTGGAAATGCATGTATCGAACCACGTACCTCTAACATGCAAAGCGAGAACTCTACCATTTGAGCTACATCCCCATTTCTTAACTATGATAGTAATCGTTATAATAAACTAAACCTAAAAAAATTAAAAATCAAAAATAAAAATGAAAGAAAATAAGAAATTCCTGAAAAGACCAAAACCCCCTAAAATATATTGGTGACTTGTGAGGATAAAAATAATTTGGAAATACGGTGTATGGATCCCCGTACCTCTTGCAAGCAAAGCAAGCACTCTACCGTTTCATCTATGTCCCCATTTGTTAATTATGATGGTAATTGTTGTAACAAATTAAACCAAAAAAAATTTAAAATAATAAATGTATATGAAAGAAAATAAGAAATTCCTGAAAAGATCAAAACACCTTAAAACAAACTGGTTAGTTGTGAAGATAAAAATAATTTGGAGATATGGGGTATCGATCCACGTACCTCTTGCATGCAGAGCGAGCATTCTACCGTTTGAGCAAAATGCCCATTTGTTAATTGTGATAGAAATTGTTGTAATAAATTAAAAATAATAAATAAATATGAAAGAAAATAAAAAATTCCTGAAAAGATCAAAATACCCTAAAATATATTGATGGCTTATGAGGATAAAAGTAATTTGGAGATGCGGGGTATCGAACCCCGTACCTCTCGCATGCAAAGGGAGCGCTCTACCATTTGAGCTACATCCCCATTTGATTATTATAATAGTAAATGTTGTAAGACATTAAAAATAATAAATAAAAATGAAAGAAAATAAAAAATTCCAGAAAATATCAAAACACCCTAAAATATATTAGTGAGTTGTGAGGATAAAAATAAGTTGGAGATGCGGGGTATTGAACCCCGTACCTCTCGCATGCTAAGCGAGCACTCTACCGTTTGAGCTGCATCCCCATTTGTTAATTAAGATAGTAATTATTGTAATAAATTAAACTTAAAAATTAAAAGTAATAAATAAATATGAAAGAAAATTAGAAATTCCTAAAAAGATCTAACCACTCTAAAATATATTGGTGAGTTGTGAGGATAAAAATAATTTGGAAATGCGGTGTATCAATCCCCGTACCTCTTGCATGCAAAGCAAGTGCTCTACCGTTTGAGCAACATCCCCAATTGTTAATTATGAAAGTAATCGTTAATAATAAATCAAACATAAAACATTAAAATAATAAATAAAAATGAAAGAAAATTAGGATTTCCTGAAATGATCAAAACACCCTAAAATATATTGGTCATTTGTGAAGATAAAAATAATTTGGAGATGCGGTTTATCCATCCCCGTACCTCTTGCATGCAAAGCAAGCGCTATACCGTTTGAGCTACGTCCCCGTTTGTTAATTATGAAAGTAATTGTTTTATTAAATTAAAATTAAAAATTAAAAATAATAAATGAATATGAAAGAAAATAAGAAATTCCTGAAAAGATAAAAACACCTTAAAATATATTGGTGAGTTGTGAGGATAAGATTAATTTGGATCTGAGGTTTATCGAACCCTGTACCTCTAACATGCAAAGCGGGCCCACTTTTGTTTTGCTACATCCCCATTTGTTAGTTATGATAGTTGCTGTTGTAATACAATAAATTAAAAATTAAAAATAATAAATAAAAACGAAAGAAAATAAGAAATTCCTGAAAAGTTCAAAAACGCCCAAAAATATATTGGTGAGTTGTGAGGATAAAAATAATTTGGAAATGCGGTGTATCGATCCCCGTACCCCTTGAATGCAAAATATGCGCTCTACCGTTCGAGCTACATCCCCATTTGTTAATTATGATAGTAATTGTTGTAATAAATTAAAAATAATAAATAAATATTAAAGAAAATAAGAAATTCCAGAAAAGATCAAAAGACTTAACATATATTGGTGAATTGWGAAGATAAAAATAATTTGGAGATGCGGGGTATCGGTCGCTTTACCTCTCGCATGCATAGCGAGCATTCTATCGTTTGAGCTACATCCCCATTTGTTAATAATGAGAGTAATTGTTGTAATAAGTTAAAAATAGTAAATACGTATGAAAGAAAATAAGAAGTTMCTGAAAAGATCAAAACACCCTGAAATATATTGATGAGTTGTGAGGATAAAATTAATTTGGAAAGGCGGGGTATCGAACCCCG
>NW_010729116.1:4041549-4080139 GCF_000365185.1 Nelumbo nucifera | reverse complement strand
CCCAGGAGCAGCGTTCTTTATACAAAGAATAGAGACAAAAATATCAAGGTCCAAAGGAAGGCAGTACTCGTGACACAGGGATATAGTCCCAACCATGTTTCGAATGGCGTTGGGATGAAGCTGATCGATAGTGACGTTGAAGTGATTTAACACCTCCACTATCAAGGGGTGTAGGGGGAGACGCAAACCAGCATCGAGTTGTTCCTGAAAGATTACTATGTCATTGGGACCATGCTCCCAAGGGAAGTTGCCAGTAGGGAGACTGTAAACCAGGTCCCCAGGGAGGCGAAAGTAGCGGATCAGAGACCTAAGTCTCTCCGCTGTCATTAAGGAAGGGCCAAAGGTATCGGGCTCCCTCCCCCTAGAAGTAGACGCCACGTCGCCAGAGGCCTCCCGAGCCTCCAGGATCTGCTCCCAGGCTCCCCCCGAGCTCGAGGGAGCATCATCATCCTGGCTATTGCCCCTGTGATAGGTATGGTATGGGTAACCAGACATGGCTGACAACGATTGGGACTCACCAGAGTAAACGGAATGGAGCAGACTGAGGAACTCGGGTAGACTAGGTGAAGTGCGTGACTTCAGAATCCAAAGACAACAAGATGGCGTGGAAGAAAATAGGGCCCGAGGGGGCCTCCTATTTATAGTCTCCACCCTCTCAAATTGATGGCCTGGATCAAAACAAAATCCAACGGTCCGCGGGCCCCCTGACCGCACGACTTCTGAAAACCGAAGGCGATTGGCGGGCACATCTTCCATAATTAAGGTAGTCGCCGCCGCACGACGTTCGGAGTTAAAAGCCACCTCGGCACATTTTCGAAATCCGAAAAGTTAGGAAAGTCAGAAAATCTCTTGATTCCCGCAAATGCCTTTAATGAGGGCAGTCAATCAAGTTTGAATTTCGGTCAAATCAGTCCATTGCACTTCATAAACTCCTCGCGCTAAGGCGGTACTCTTAACTCGAGGAGTGGGGGGAAATTGATGAAGGATGATTTGACCCGACCTATGAAACGGCGACACGTGGACACTGGCTCAGCGTGAATGACATCTCTGCATTGTGGCCCAGTACAACCAAGTAACGGGCCCATAAAGTAGCTCGCTACATCGTAGCATGCAAAGGGAGGATCTCGCCACAACGCGAGATCCGAATTCCCCGAGCTACCTCTAAGGAGATATTCCGAGACAACTTTAGCTTGTGAGCAAAGAAGACCAGCTCGCCCGAGCTCCCTAGCAGACGAGTCATTCCGAGGACCAATTCTACTAAGGGTACTCCTGAAGTATTCCGAGCTCGTTGCAAAGTAGCTCTCGAATGGGCCACACGAGCCATTCCTCAGGAAGCTTCTATCTGACTGGCCGTACCGATCAGACTACGCCACGTCCCTTACTAACGGCGCAGTGCCTGTCCTTTCGACAGTCTGCACCCACGTCCCTCAGTAGGTGGAGGCGTGCCTGTCACTTTGGAGACGTGTCGCTCACCCGGGCGAGGAGTACGCCACAACGGCCACCTGAGCAGCCCTGGCAGGTGACGGCTGTGGCAGGGGCCCAGTGGCGGTTATGCCTGATCTCACAAGAACGCCTCTATAAAAGCCCTCAGGGCAGAAGAGATTCTTCTTTTTGAGACTTCTAATCTCTCGAGTTTGGTGATAAAGCGTGACCTACAGTCTTAGCCTTCGTTTTCCCTTTGCTTTCTGTACGCAATACTAACTTAGGCATCGGAGTATTCCCATCGGGTAAAATCCCTGGGAGTCCTTCTTTTCATATTCTCAGGTGCCGTCTGTTGCCGACAAGGAGCCAGTCAGCAGCCAGCTAGGAGTGACCGGATTGCGTTACATCACGGGGTATCGCACCCCGTACCTCTCGCATGCAAAGCGAGCGCTCTACCATTTGAGCTACATCCCCATTTGATTATTATAATAGTAAATGTTGTAATACATTAAAAATAATAAATAAAAATGAAAGAAAATAACAAATTTCAGAAAAGATCAAAACACCCTAAAATATATTAGTGAGTTGTGAGGATAAAAATAAGTTGGAGATGCGGGGAATCGAACCTCGTACCAGTTGCATGCTAAGCGAGCACTTTACCGTTTGAGCTACATCCCCATTTGTTAATTAACATAGTAATTGTTGTAATAAATTAAACTTAAAAATTAAAAATAATAAATAAATATGAAAGAAAATTAGCTATTCCAAAAAAGATCGAAACACTAAAATATATTGGTGAGTTGTGAGGATAAGAATAATTTGGAAATGCGGTGTATCGATCCCCGCACCTCTTGCATGCAAAGCAAGTGCTCTACCATTTGAGCAATATCCCCATTTGTTAATTATGATAGTAATCGTTATAATAAATTAAACCGATAAAAATTTAAAATAATAAATAAAAATGAATGAAAATTAGAATTTCCGGAAAAGATCAAAACACCCTAAAATATATTGGTCAGTTGTGAAGATAAAAATAATTTGGAGATGCGGTTTATCCATCCCCATACCTCTTGCATGCAAAGCAAGCGCTCTACCGTTTGAGCTACGTCCCCGTATGATAATTATGAAAGTAATTGTTTTAATAAATTAAAATTAAAAATAATAAATAATAAATGAATATGAAAGAAAATAATAAATTCCTGAAAAGATAAAAACAACTTAAAATATATTGGTGAGTTCTGAGGATAAAAATAGTTTGGAAATAGGTTTATCGAACCCCGTACCTCTAACATGCATAGCGAGCCCTCTTCTGTTTTGCTAAATCCCCATTTGTTAGTTATGATAGTTGTTGTTGTAATGCAATAAATTAAAAACTAAAAATAATAAATAAAAATGAAAGAAAATAAGAAATTCCTTAAAAGTTCAAAAACATCCTAAAATATATTGGTGAGTTGTGAGGATAAAAATAATTTGGAAATGCGGTGTATTGATCCCCGTACCCGTTGAATGCAAAGTAAGCGCTCTACCATTCGAGCTACATCCCCATTTGTTAATTATGATAGTAATTGTTGTAATAAATTAAAATTAAAAATTAAAAATATTAAAGAAAATAAGAAAATCTAGAAAATATCAAAACACCTTAACATATATTGTTGAATTGTAAAGATAAAAACAATTTGGAGATGCACGGTATCGGTCGCTGTACCTCTCGCATGCATAGCGAGCATTCTACCGTTTGAGCTACATCCCCATTTGTTAATAATGAGAGTAATTGTTGTAATAAGTTGAAAATAGTAAATACATATGAAAGAAAATAAGAAAATCTTGAAAAGATCAAAACACCCTGAAATATATTGATGAGTTGTGGGGATAAAAATAATTTGGAAATGCGGGGTATCAAACCCCGTACCATTAACATGCAAAGCGGGCACTCTACCGTTTGTGCTACATACCCATTTGTTAGCTATGATAGTAATTGTTGCAATACAATAGAATTAAAAATTAAAAATAATAAATAAATATGAAAGAAAATAAGAAATTCTTGAAAATTATTAAAACACCCTAAATTATATTGCTGAGTTGTGAGGTAAAAATAATTTAGAGATGCAGGGTATTGAACCTCGTACATCTCGCATGCTAAGCGAGCGTTCTACCATTTGAGCTACATCCCCATTTGTTAATTAAGATAGTAATTGTTGTAATAAATTAAAATTTGACAAATTCAAAATCATAAATAAAAATGAAAGAAAATAAGAAATTCCGAAAAATATCAAATCACCCTAAAATATATTGTTCATATGTGAGGATAAAAATAATTTAGAGATGCGGTGTACTGAAACCCATACCTCGTGCATGCAAAACAGGCGCTCTAGCATTTAAGCTACTTCCCCATTTGTTAGTTATGATAGTAATTGTTATAATAAATTAAAACAAAAAAAATAAAAATAATAAAGAAAAATCAAAGAAAATAAAAAATTCTTAAAAAGATCAAAACACTCTWAAATATATTGGTGAGTTGGGAGCATAAAAATAACTTGGAGATGCGGTGTATCGAACCCCGAAGCTCTCACATGCAAAGCGAGTGCTCTATCATTTGAGCTACATCCCCATATGTTAATTAAGATAGCAATTGTTGTAATAAACTAAAATTCAAAATACTAAATAAATATGAGCGAAAATAAGAAATTCTTGAAAAGATCAAAATACCCTAAAATATATAGGTGAGTTCTCAGGATAAAAATAATTTGGTTATGCGGGTACCGATCCCCGTACTTCTCACATGCAAAGCGAGCACTCTACCGTTTGAGCTACATCCCCATTTGTTAATTATGATATTAATTGTTATAATAAATTAAAATAAAAAATTAAAAATAATATATAAAATGAAAGAAAGTAAGAAATTCCTCAAAAGATTAAATCACCCTAAAATATATTGGTGAGTTGTGAGGATAAAAATAATTTTGAGATGCGGGGTATCGAACCCCATACCTCTTGCATGCAAAGCGAGCGTTTTATCATTTGAGCTACATCCCCATTTGTTAATTATTATAGTAATTGTTGTAATAAATTAAAACCAAAAAAATTATATATAATAAATAAAAATGAAAGAAAATAAGAAATTCTTGAAAAGATCAATATACCCTAAAATATCTTGGTGAGCTGAGAGGATACAAATAATTTTGACATGCGGGGCATCGAACCTCGAACCTCTTGCATGCAAAGCAAGCGTTCTACTATTTCAACTACGTCCCCTTTCGTTAATTATGATAGTAATAGTTGTAATAAATTAAAATTAAAAATTAAAAAAATAAATAAAAGGAAAGAAAATAAGAAATTCCTAAAATGATCAAAACACCCTAAAATAAATTAGTGAGTTGTGAGGATAAAAATAAATTGGAGATATGGGGTATCGAAGCTCGTGCCTCTCGCTTGCAAAGTGAGCGCTCTACCATTTGAGATACATCCCTATTTGTTAATTATAATACTAATTGTTGTAATAAATGAATATTAAAAATTAAAAATAATAAATAATAAATAAATAAGAAACTCCTGAAAATATCAAAACACCCTAAAATATGTTGGTGAGTTGTGAGGATAAAAAAAAAATTGGAAATGCATGTATCGAACCTCGTTCCTCTATCATGCAAATCGAGCACTCTACCGTTTGATCTACATCACTATTTGTTAGATTTGATATTAATTTTTGTAATAAATTAAACTTAAAAATTAAAAATAATTAATAAATATGAAAGAAAATAAGAAATTTTTGAAAAGTTTAAAACACCCTAAAATATATTGGTGAGTTGTGAGGATAAAAATAATTTGGTGGGGTATGGAACCCCATACCTCTTGCATACAATGCAAGCACTCTACCATTTGAACTACATCCCCATTTGTTAATTATGATTGTAATCGTTATAACAAATTAAACCTCAAAAAATTAAAAATAATAAATAAAAATGAAAGAAAATAAGAATTTCCTGAAAAGATCAAAACACCCTAAAATATATTGGTGAGTTGTGAGGATAAAAATAATTTGGAAATCCGGTGTATCGATCCCCATACCTCTTGCATTCAATGCAATCACTATACTGTTTGAGATACGTCCCCATTTGTTAATTATGATAGTAATTGTTGTAATAAATTAAAAATTACAAATAAATATGAAAAAATAAGAAATTCCTAAAAAGATCAAAACCCCATAAAATATATTGGTGAGTTGTGAGGATAAAAATAATTTGGATATGCGGTGTATTGTTCCCCGTACCTCTCGCATGCAAAGCGAGCACTCTACTATTTGAGCTACATCTCCATTCATTAATTATGATAGTAATTGTTGCAATAAATTAAAAATAATAAATAAAAATAAAAGAAAATATGAAATTCCTAAGAAGATCAATACACCCTAAAATATATTGGTGAGTTGTGAGGATAAAAATAAATTAGAGATGTGGGGTATCGAACCCTATACCTCTCGCATGCAAAGCGAGCACTCTACCATTTGAGATACATCCCCATTTGTTAATTATAATAGTAATTGTTGTAATAAATTAAAATAAAAAATAAAAAATAATAAATGCATATGAATGAAAATAGGAAATTCCTGAAAAGTTCAAAACACCCTAAAATATATTGGTGAGTTGTGAGGATAAAAATAATTTGGAAATGCATGTATCAAACCCTGTACCTCTAACATGCAAAGCGAGCACAGTATCGTTTGAATTACATCCCCAATTGGTTATTATGATAGTAATTGTTGTAATAAATTAAAAATAATAAATAATACAAAAGAAAATAAGAAATTCCTGACAAGAGCAAAACACCCTAAAATATATTGGTGAGTTGTGAGGATAAAAATAATTTGCAGATGCAGGGTATCGAACCTCGTACATCTTGTTTGCATAGCGAGCGCTCTACCATTTGAGCTACATCCCCATTTCTTAATTATGATAGTAATTGTTGTAATATATTAAAAATAGTAAATAAATATTAAAGAAAATAAGAAATTCCTGAAAAGATCAAAACACCGTAATATATATAGGTGAGTTGGGAGGATAAAAATAATTTGGAGATGCGGGATATGAACCCCGTACGTCTCGCATGCAAAGCAAGCGCTCTACCATTTGAGCTACATCCCCATTTGTTAATTATGATAGTAATTGTTGTAATAAATTCAAATTAATAAATAAATATGATGAAAAATAAGAAATGCTTGAAAAGATCAAAACACCCTAAAATATATTTGTGATTTGTGAGTATAAAAATAATTTGGAGATGTAGGGTATCAAATCTCATACGTCTCGCATACAAAGCGAACTCTCTACCATTTGAGCTACGTCCCCATTTGCTAATTATGATAGTAATTGTTGTAATAAATTAAAAATAATATATATATATATATATTTATATATGAAAGAAAATAAGAAGTTCTTGAAAAGATCAAAATACCATAAAATATATTGGTGAGTTTTGAGGATAAAAATAATTTGGAGATGCAGGGTATCGAACCCCGTACATCTTGCTTGCAAAGTGAGCGCTCTACCGTTTGAGCTATAGCCCCATTTGTTAATTATGATAGTAATTGTTGTAATAAATTAAAATTAAAAATTAAAAATAAGAAACAAAAATGAAAAAAAATAAGAAATTTCTAAAAAGATCAAAACACCCTAAAATATATTGGTGTGTTGTGAGGATAAAAATAATTTGGAGATGCGGGGTATCAAACCCCGTACCTCTCGCATGCAAAGCGAGCGTTCTACCATTTGAGCTATGTCCCCATTTGTTAATTATGATAGTAATTGTTGTAATAAATGAAAAATAATATATAAATATTAAGGAAAATAAGAAATTCCTAAAAAGATGAAAACACCTAAAAATATATTGGTGAGTTATGACGATAAAAATAAATTGGAAAAGCCGGGTATCAAACCCCATAGCTCTAACTTACAAAGCGAGCACTCTACCGTTTGTGCTACATCCCATTTGTTAGTGATGATAATAACTGTTGGAATACAATAGAATTAAAAATTAAAAATAATAAATAAATATGAAAGAAAATAAGAAATTCCTGAAAATATCAAAACACCCTAAAATATATTGGTGAGTTGTGAGGATAAAAATAATTTGGAGATGCTGGGTATCGAACCCCGTACCTCTCGCATGCTAAGCGAGCGCTCTACCGTTTGAACTACATCTCCATTTCTTCATTATAATAGTAATTATCGTAATAAATTAAAAATAATAAATAATAAAAAAATATGAAGGCAAATTAGAAATTCCTGAAAACATCAAAATACCCTAAAATATATTGGTGAGTTTTGGGGGTAAAATAATTTGGAGATGCGGGGTATCAAACCCCGTACCTCTCGCATGCAAAGTGAACGCTCTACCATTTGATCTTCATCCTCATTTGTTAATTATGATAGTAATTGTTATAATAAATGTAATTAAAAATTTTAAAATAATAAATAAAAATGAAAGAAAATAAGAAATTCCTAGAAAGATCAAAACACCTTAAAATATATTGATGAGTTGTGAGGATAAAAATAATTTAGAGATGCGGGGTATCGGTCCCCATACCTGTCACATGCAAAACAAGCGCTCTACCGTTTGAGCTACATCCCCATTTCTTAATTATGATAGTAATTGTTATAATAAATTAAAACAAAAAATTAAAAATAATAAATAAAAATGAAAGAAAATAAGAAATTCTTGAAACGATCAAAACACCCTAAAATATATTGGTGAGTTGTGAGGATAAAAATAATTTGGCGATGCGGGGTATCGAACCCCGTACCTCTCGCATGCAAAGCAAGCACTTTACCGTTTGATCTACATCCCCATTTGTTAATTATGATAGTAATTGTTATAATAAATTTAAATTAAAAAAATTAAAAGATAATATATAAATATGGAAGAAAATAAGAAATACCTGAAAAGATCAAAACACCCTAAAATATATTGGTGAGTTGTGAGGATAAAAATAATTTGGAGATGCAGGGTATCGAACCCCGTACCTCTTGCTTGCAAAGCGATCGCTCTACCGTGTGAGCTAAATCCCCATTTGTTTATTATGATAGTATTTGTTGTAGTAAATTAAAATTAAAAATAATAAATAAATATGACAAAAATAAGAAATTCCTAAAAAGATCAAAACACCCTAAAATATATTGGTGATTTGGGAAAATAAAAATAATTTTGAGATCTAGGGTATCGAAGCCCGTACCTCTCACACGCAAAGCGAGCGCTCTTCCGTTTGAGCTACATCCCCATTTGTTAATTATGATAGTAATTATTATAATAAAATAAAATTAAAAAAATTAAAAATAACATATAAATATGAAAGAAAATAAGAAATTCCTGAAAAGATCAAAACACCCTAAAATATATTGGTTAGTTGTGAGGATAAAAATAATTTGGAGATGTGGGGTATCAAACCCCATACCTCTCGCATGCAAAGCAAGCATTCTATTGTTTGAGCTACATCCCCATTTATTAGTTATGATAGTAATTGTTATAATAAATTAAAACAGAAAAATTAAAAATTAAAAAAAATGAAAAATGAAAAAAAAAAGAAATTCCTGAAAAGATCAAAACACCCTAAAGTATATTGGTGAGTTGTGAGGATAAAGATAATTTGGAGATGCGGGGTATCGAACCCCGTACCTCTTGCAATCAAAGCGAGCGCTCTACTATTTTAGCTACATCCCCATTTGTTAATTATGATATTAATTGTTATAATAAATTAAAATAAAAAATTAAAAATAATATATAAATATGAAAGAAAATAAGAAATTCCTGAAAAGATCAAAACACTCTATAATATGTTGGTGAGTTGTGAGGATAAAAATAATTTGGAGATGCGGGGTATTGAACCCCATACCTTTTGCATGCAAAGCAAGCGTTCTACCGTTTGAGCTACATCCCCATTTGTTAGTTATGATAGTAATTGTTATAATAAATTAAAACAAAAAAAATAAAAATAATAAATAAAAAATGAAAGAAAATAAGAAATTTCAGAAAAGATCAAAACACCCTAAAATATATTGGTTAGTTGTGAGGATAAAAATAATTTGGAGATGCAGGGTATCAAACCCCGTACAGCTTGCTTGCAAAGTGAGTGCTCTACCATTTGAGCTACGCCCCCATTTGTTAATTATGATAGTAATTGTTGTAATAAATTAAAATTAAAAATTAAAATTAGTAAATAAATATGAAAGAAATTAAGAAATTCCTGAAAAGAGATCAAAACACCCTAAAATATATTGGTGAGTTGTGATTATAAAAATAATTTGAAGATGTGGGGTATCGAACCCTGTAGCTCTCACATGCAAAGCGAGCGCTCTATCGTTTGAGCTACATCCCCATTTGTTATGATAGTAATTGTTGTAATAAATTAAAATTAAAAATTAAAAATTAAAAATAATAAATAAAAATTAAAGAAAATAAGAAATTCCTAAAAAGATCAAAACACCCTAAAATATGTTGGTGAGTTGTGAGGATAAAAATAATTTGGAGATGCCGTGTATCGAACCCCGTACTTCTCGCATGCAAAGCAAAAGCTCTACCGTTTGAGCTACATCCCCATTTGTTAATTATGATAGTAATTGTTATGATAAATTAAAATTAAAAAATTAAAAATAATATATAAAATGAAAGAAAGTAAGAAATTCCTAAAAAGGTCAAATCACCCTAAAATATATTGGTGAGTTGTGAGGATAAAAATAATTTGGAGATGCGGGGTGTCAAACCCCATACCTCTCGCATGCAAAGCGAGCGCTTTATCATTTGAACTACATCCCCATTTGTTAATTATGATAGTAATTGTTGTAACAAATTAAAATTAAAAATAGTAAATAATAAATAAATATGAATGAAAATAAGAAATTCCTAAAAAGGTCAAATACCCTATAATATATTGGTGAATTGTGAGGATAAAAATAATTTGGAGATGCGAGATATCGAACCCCGTACCTCTCACATGCAAAGCCAGCGCTCTACCATTTGATCTACATCCCCTTTTGTTAATTATGATAGTAGCTAGTATAATAAATTAAAATTAAAAATTAAAAATAATAAATAAATGTGAAAGAAAATAAGAAATTCCTGAAAATATCAAAACACCCTAAAATATATTGGTGAGTTGTGAGGATAGAAATAATTTGGAGTTGCAAGGTATCAAAGCCCATATGTCTTGTTTGCAAAGTCAGCGCTCTAACGTTTAAGCTACATCATCATTCGTTAATTATGATATAATTGTTGTTATAAATTTAATTTAAAAATTAAAAGTAATAAGTAAATATGAAAGAAAATAAGAAATTCCTGAAAAGATCAATACACCCTAAAATATATTGGTGAGTTGTGAGGATAAAAATAATTTAGAGATGCAGGGTATTGAACTCCATACCTCTCGCATGAAAAGCGAGTACTCTACCGT
The DNA here is from genome assembly GCF_000365185.1 of Nelumbo nucifera. Next base: position 4,069,281 of record NW_010729116.1, on the reverse strand, counting down.
TTAAGGTACATCCCCATTTGTTAATTATGATAGTAATTGTTGTAATAAATTAAAAATAATAAATAAATATGAAAGAAAATTTGAAATTACTGAAATGATCAAAACACCCTAAAATATATAGGTGAATTTTGAGGATAAAAATAATTTGGAGATGTGGGTATCGAACCCCATACCTTTCACATGCAAAGCGAGTGCTCTATCGTTTGAGGTACATCCCCATTTGTTAATTATGATATTAATTATTATAATAGATTAAAATAATAAAAAATAGAAATTCCTAAAAAAATCAAACACGCTGAATTGTAAGGATAAAAATAATTTGAAGATGCGGAATATCAAACCCCATACCTCTCAAATGCAAAGCCACCACTATATCATTTGAGTTACATCCCCATTTGTTAATTATAATAGTAATTGCTATATTAATAAAATAATATCTTTTTCTGCCACAGTAACTGGCGCAGAAATTCGAGACGGTAAGAATTTCGTGTATCGGAGCATTTGCTGTTAATTGTTATTATATGATTTCTTTCTGAAAAAAGTCAAAAACACTTCACATAGTGAGAAATTCAAGATTCAGAAAATGTATGGAGAGGCCAACAATACAGTCAGTCACATTTACTTCATTCTTCTCCAAGACATGAGTAAAATCTTCTTGGTTCCCTCGTCGAGAAATGGAAACCCCGTGACTCTGTACCCAAATCATGTCAATTCTTACTCCATGAGAAAACTGTAGAGATACAATATATACTACAGTAGATCAGTATTAATTTTGTTATTTGAGTGTGGTCCCATGTGGTTCTTATTTGTGTTTATTGCTGTTTTTGTTATTTTCTTTTTTTTTCCTACTGCACAAACTAGTGGCCTGGCACCCTTTCCCTTTTCTCTCTTCTCTCACAGCCTTGTACAACTTCACCAAAGCAACCACCACTTGAAGCCATTTGCACTGTTGTCCGAGTGCAATTACCATAACCATTTTTCTTCCATGATGAGAGATGTTCACTGTTGTTTGGTTGTTTTTATAATGCTTAATTTCTAAATTCTTTGCTAAAATCAATAAATCATTGTTTCCTTGTTCTCTATACTATGCTATTGCTATTACTAAATACAAATGGAGAATTGGTGGCATGCCAGATTAGGATGCCTTCAGGGGACTGAGGCATTATTTTCTTGGCGACTGATCTATCCCACTTTTATAAAGACAAATGGCAACAAATTCTGAATACTGTGTAATTTACATGAAGTCTTAATTATAATATACATCACTTGGGAAATACCAATACATGCAATTTTTTATAATAAATAAAAAAGAAAATTTATAAGATGAAGAAGAAGAAGAAGAATACAGGTAAAAAAAAAAAACATTTCTTTCTTATTAGGTGGTAAGATCTTCCCCAGAAAGAATTTTGTGGAGTTGTTTTGCTGTCCATGTTACCTCTACAAGGCTTCGTAGGGGAATCACAATCTCATCAGCAATCTTCATTAGCAGAACCCTGCATTCTACAACAGAAAAAGGGGAATGAGAGTTTTAGTTGTCAATCTATAGATGCCGATGCCTTTCAAGTAGGCACTTGGAGGAGATTGAAATTGGATATGCAGACTTGCATCCAACCTTAAACAAGCAGGTACATTCATTGAATGGATATACATATATCCATATATCATCATGCACACAAATGCCCTTTTTAGATGTGTCTACATAAATACAAGCTCTGGTGTGCTGTGCACGTTCTTATGCACACCAGTCAGCAATGGACTGCTGTCCATCCCATGTGTTATGCACCTGGGCTTGTGTAAAAGTCAAGTGAGAGCTGTAAGGCCTCTCTATACGAGTCTAGAGCCATAAAATGCAGGAAGGAAGTTGTTCGTCACTGTATGCATATTGATGTGCACAGCACCTTTTGTACGGAAGATCCAAACTCCATAAATTCATAGATAAATATATTCACAGCCTATATGCACGAGTGTGCTTTCCAATCTACCTATTTATTATCCTTCAGTTCTCAGGGTTCCAGCTATAGTTGCAGATGAGATTGAGAGGATTCAGAAAGAGTTTTTATGGAATTTCAATTCAGAAGTTGAAAAGTTCCATCTTGTTAAATGGTCGGGTCTGCAGGGAAAAGAAGGATGGGGGGATGGGCATTAGGAATGTGAGGGTGATGAACAAGGCATTACTGGGAAAGTGGGAGTGGAGGTTTGGGACTGAGAGAGAAGCGGTTTTAGAGATGGGTGATGGAGAGTAAATTTGGGGTTATTAACTTTGGGTGGGATTTGAGGGAGGTGGCTTCATCTTATAGTGTGGGGGCTTGGAAGGGTATTATGAAATTTCATTATTTGATGGCCAATTTGACAGGACGGAGGGTAAGTTTGGGTAACACCATTAGGTATTGGGAGGATGATTGTTTGGAAATTGGGAAAGCTCAGTGAGATATGTCCAAGACTTTATGATCTAAGTGAAAAGAATATTGTTAGACAACACTCAAAGGTGGATTCGGATGCTAAGGCTAACTTGGATTTGGTCGAGCCTCTTATTACTACCCCAAAGTTGGTTAACAAGGGAGGTTTGGCCTCTGACCCGCTCCCCCCTTCTAGTCCTCCAGCATTACTGGTTGTTCCTCGAACAAACTCAGGTATGTCTGTCTTTTTGGTTTATGGTACTGATGTGGGTGTTGTGTCTGGTGCAGGTACTCTAGCACCTCAATCGGAAGGAGTGGCCTTGGAAAGGAAGGTTTTGGAGGAGGATAGTGAGGGTAAAAGATAGGAGGAGGATATGAGGAAAAGAAAGAATCAAGAGGAGTTGTTGAATATTTGGGATCAAATATGCGCGTATCTTGAGGAGTATAAGCAAAAAGAAGAACTGTTGGAGGGAAATATAGAGACTTACAATCTACTGCAAGGGGTAGCAGAGAAGGTGACTGAAGGCTGCAAAAATGCAAGAGGAGATCTGGCTTTTGGGAAAATGAGGAGGAATTAGAGAGAATTTGGGGACAAATTTGTGCTCTCCTTGAGGAGTATCAAAATGTCGAAGAATCTTTAGAAGAAAGCCCAAGAAATGTGGAGATCTCAAAATTCTCAAGAGTGAACTCAATTAATTCTGGTTTAATACAAAGCCGAAGGAAGAAGAAAAGATCAGAGGTGGAGAGATTGATTTTTGACATAGAGGGAGACTTAGAATTTAGTGGAAGGGGGGAGAGAAGAAAGATTCTTAAATAGGGGCTTGTAACTTGAGGCAGGTGTAGAGAAGATGGGCCGAATGGCCCATAGGCTGTTTATCCTTTTTTTATCTTTTATGTTCTTTGCTGTAATGGGCCTTAATCTGGGCTTATTCTTTCTTATGTTATGTCTTTTTAATTTTCTGCCCAACTAGGGGCTTCTCTGTAAATTACCAAAGTTTAACTTAATAAAAATAGAATTAAGGGTGTAAGAAAAGAGATTATGTTTGAAAATCTCTCTCTCTGAACCCAAGTTGCCGCCACCTTCTTCTTCATCTTCTCTCCTCTTGAACTCTGACTTCTGCTACTTCCTTTTGATTTTTTGCATCTTTCTAAACAGTCATTTCTTCTCAAAATGTTGTTTTTCTACTTGATATTAGAACATGCTCGTTTTTCCTCTCTTTTTTTTTTTTTACCTTTTTTTCCCATACACAGTGTGTATGGAGAACTGAATCGTATGAATAGTTAAAGACACCTATTTCAGCCTAGTTGTTAGTGGTTTCTGGAGAGAAGAGGATTGGCTTTGTCGCCCCCTTGACAGATTAAAGTGTGTTGCCCGAAACCCTAATTTTCTGGAGAAATCTGATTGCGGGCCCCACAAGGAGTTTGACCTGGGCGCTCAGTGACTGAAGGCTTTCTCATTCTCCTTCTTGAAGATCGAATTAAGTGGATTGATGTTCTGTGAAGTCTACAAGGAGCGGCTGAATTTTCTCCGTTTCTCCCAGCTTCCGGGTGTGACGCAGATTACTGGTATGGCTGCATAGAGGTTGGCTCACAACACAGTTTTGTTCTGTCTTCATCTGGTGTTTTTCGAAGTTGTTTGAAGTCATTTTTGAAGTGTTTAAGAAGATGAACTCCTCAGACTTTGAAAACAAGCATGTTGCTGAATCCTGATAGGTTCCGGAAGCCTTTGTAGACTCTCTATTGGCTGTGACCACAGTTAAGCTGGATGGAACTAATTATCTGGCTTGGTCACAATCAGTAAAGATTAATATTTGTAGTAGAGGCAAGTGGGGTTTTATCTCCGGGAGCAAAAAGGCTCCTCCGGAAGATGATCCATCATATGAAAAATGGATGCAAGAAAATTATATTGTTATTGGGTGGCTTGTGAACTCAATGCAACCACAGATTAGTCAGCACTATTTGTGGATGAATTCAGCAAAGGAAATTTGGGATAGTGTTGCTGAAACCTATTCCCAAAAATTAAATGTGGCCAGAGCTTATAAGTTGAGAAGTGATCTGAAGAATTTGAGACAGGGGGAGAAACCATTAGCTGTATACTTCTCAACACTAAAGTCTTTATGGCAAGAAATAGACTTGATAGAAGCTGTAACCTGGGAAACCACTAACGATGTTGAGACCTACAGAAAACTGGTTGAGAGAAACAGGGTGTTTGAGTTCTTGACAGGACTAAATCCAGAGTATGATATTACAAAGCAAAATATTTTATCCAAGGTTAGTGTCTCATTGTCTCAGGCATATGCCTTGGTAAGTAGTGAAGAAAGCAGAAGACTTGTCCATGTTCAAGGGGCTGGTCTAAATGATCACTTTGCTAATATGGGAGTGAAACCCAAGGGGGTTGCAGGGACCCCTTTTATTTATGGTCGCTCTATACATAATAACATAAGTTGGCGCCGCCAGACAAATTAAAACTCTCCAAACCTTTCTCTTCTCTCTCTCCTCTTCTTCTTCCTTATTTCTTCTCTTTTCTTCTGCTAATATGGTAGCAGAGTGGTTCTACTGTGTCTGAGAGCAGATCAAACTAGTTCTTTCTTCTTTACCTTGTTGTCTTCTTTACAAGTTTTCTTTACCTTTTTTTCCTTTCCCTTGATTGTGTACAAAGAAAAATCCTATGAAACAAGACTGCTCAATGCAGTCAGAGGAATTGTGAGGTTCAGACCTCTTTTCTATGGATTGTGTGATCCTGTACCTGAGAATGGGTTACTTGTAGGTCACGAATGACCTGTTTTTGCCAAGTTTTGGTGTGACTTAACTGCTTTGTGATCTCTCCTAGCAGTTGGTGTGTTTAGGTGATTTGGAAAATTGGTGGATTGGGACTGTTAAACTTGTGCAGTGCTGAAATCAACCTGAAATATTTTTTAAGAGAATTGGAGCTGGTCTGTGTTCAGATTGTATCCAGATCAGAGTGTGTGCATGTGGACTGCATCTCTAGTGTGTTTTTTGGACCTTTTTGGGTATTAGGACTTTAGGAGAGATCTTAAGGTGTGTGTTGAAACTGAAAAGTGTTCTCTTGAATCATGTCCTCTGAGAATTCTGCAACTTCTGGGATTTCAGGAGGTCAAAACGAAATGAGTGTGGGGGATGGATATGAGTTTCCCCATGGCTGTAATTCCCTTTCATGGACTAAACTACCATGAATGGTCTAGGGGAATTAAACTTTACATTACTGCTAGGGGGAAAATAGGGTATATCAATGGTAAAGTAAAGGAACCAAAGTCTGGAAGTGTTGAACATGACAGGTGGGACCAAGAAAATAGTATGGTGATGTCATAGCTCTTGGTTTCTATGCTGCCACAAGTAAGGAAGACATTTATGTGGGCTGAAACAGCTTGTGAAATATGGGAACAAGCAAAATCTACCTATTCAGAGCATAGGCACTATGCAAGGATATACCAATTACAAGTTGAATCCTCCACCTGCAAGTAGGGAGAGAGGAGTCTCTCGGTGTACTACTCAGATCTGACATCAATCTGGAAGGAACTGGATCATTATCAAAATGTGAATTGGAAGTGTGGTGAAGATGCAAAGGCCTACAAGTCACTTGTCTACCAACAACGAGTATTTGCTTTTCTTTTGGGGCTGAATCCTATATATGAGTTCATGAGGGTACAAATCTTAGGAAGTAAGAACTTACCTTCAGTTTAGGAAGTTTATGCCTTAGTTCAGTCTAAAGAGAGTAGAAGAAGTGTGATGAATTGTACAGAGGGGGAGCCGGTTGCACTAGCAGTCTGAGGAGGTACAAATTAAAATGTCAAAGGCCCTTTTAAGAAGGGTGATTCACAGAAGAGAGTGGATGACAAAGACAAGCTTTGGTGCACCCACTATTAGAAGTCCAGGCACACTAGAGATACATGTTGGGAACTCCATCGCAAGCCAAAATGGGCTCAAGAATTGGGTAAGAAATCAACATCTAATCAGAGTAAGAAGCTAACCCAGTAGAGCCAGAAGAAATATAACTTAACAAATGTGGCATCTCCGAGACTAGCCCCATGGTACCCCAGGAACGACACTCTGGTTCTGACCCCAAGGAAGAAATTATCAACTCCTTTCGTGACCACTTGGAATTATATGGTAGGACTCTTCGTTAGATGGATTCTGGCCCTACTCCTACCTCCTTTGCGTCTACATCAAGTAATACTACCACTGCTTTTCATGTGTCATCTCATACATTTGATTCCCCTTGGATAATGGACTCTGGAGACTCAAACCACATGACTAGTAAGTCAACTTTATTTCAGGCATATAACCTCCTCTCTAGGAGAGATAAGGTGAGACTAGCTGATGGATCATTCTCCACCATAGCCGGTCAAGGAACCATCTCCCTTCCTTTCGGTCATACCCTCTCTAATGTGTTGCATGTTCCTAAGTTACCTATCAATTTACTTTCCATTAGCAGTATTACTCACTCCTTGAATTGTTCAGTGACATTTCTTTCTTTCTTCGTGTGTGTTTCAGGATTTGGCCTCGGGGAAGATGATTGGTAGAGGAAGCATGGTGGATGGTCTTCACGTGTTAGAGAATAAAGCCGATCTTGTGGCTACAGAGTCCTTAAGTTCATCTACTGAGAGTCATGCCTACTTATGGCATAGTCGTCTTGGTCATCTTTCGTTTGAGTCTTTAAAACTTATGTTTCCTAAGTTATTTAAGTCTTTGTTAGTTAGTGAGTTACAATGTCAGACATGTCAAGTGAGCAAACATTGTAGAAATTTGTCTCCTTTAAGAAATAAAATATCTGAATTTTCGTTTCGTATTGTCTATTCTGATGTTTAGGGCCCTGTTACTCTACCTTCTAAGGTTGTATATAAGTACTTCATTACTTTGATTGATGACTACTCTATAATACATGGGTTTATCCTATGCAATCTAAAGATGAAGTGCCAAAGATTGTGAAAGATTTTCAACGCATGATTTTTACTCAATTCCAAACCGAGATTCATATTTTCCAGTCAGACAACAGAAAGGAGTACTTCCATAGTGATCTCACAAAGTTCTTTTCTTTGTGTGGATCTCTTCATCAAAGCTTTTGTGCTAGGACACCCCAACAAAATGGTGTCACTGAAAGAAAAAATCGTCATCTTCTCGAAGTATCTCATGGTTTATTTTTCCACATGAATGTCCCAAAACGCTTTTAGATGGATGTTGTTATGTGTGTTGCATATCTCATCAATCGTATGCCATCTCGTTTACTAGAGTATAAGGCCCCACATCAACTTTTGTTTCCTACAACTCCTCTGTCCCCTATTCCAATGTGTGTCTTTGGATGTCATTGCTTTGTTCATTACTTGTCCTCTTCTCATGGTAAACTCGATCTTCGTGCCATTCCTTGTGTTTTTCTTGGTTACCCTTTATCTCAAAAGGGTTATCGTTGCTATGACCCTGCCTCACACAAGTACTATGTCTTCATGGATGTATCATTCTTTGAGAGTCAACCTTTTTTCTCGGTTTCTCCTCAGGGAGAGAGTAGGGTTGAGGAGGAGAAACACACCCAGACTCAGACTCAATTACCTCATCTTCCTAATCCTCCTCCATTTCGTGTCTTCCTTCACCGCCATAAGATCTAGCATATTTCAAGAGCCATGGAACCTAAAACTATGCAACCAATATCATCAGACTCTCCAGAGGCAGATCCTCCTCATCAGCCAAGTACACTTGTTCCCATTGATATGCCTGAACCTCTTGATATTGATTCCCATGTTATTAATGATCTTGATGTTCCTATTGCTAAGAGAAAGGGTGTTCGATCTTGTATTACTAATCATCCTATCTCTCACTTTGTGTCCTATGATCATATTTCACCTTCATATCGTGTGTTCTTTTCTTTTATTGACAGTGTTTCTATTCCTAAGAATGTGGCAGAAGCTTTATCCAAACCTAAATGGATAGATGCAATGAAGAAAGAAATTAATGCCTTACACAAAAGTAGCACCTGGGAGTTGGTGGATCTTCTTGAAGGAAAGGAACCAGTGGGATGCAAGTGGGTGTTCATAGTGAAGCATAGGGTTGATGGTACAATAGAAAGGTACAAAGCCAGATTGGTGGCCAAAGGGTTTACACAAGTATATGGAGTAGACTATGCAGAGACCTTTGCTCTAGTAGCCAAGATGAGTTTTATCAGAATCCTCCTTTCATTGGCAACCAATCTTGACTGGGAACTTCACTAGTTGGATATTAAAAATACATTCTTGAATGGTGACCTAGAGAAGAAGGTGTACATGACTCAACCTCTAGGTTTTTGTGCCAAAGGTAGTGAGTAGAAGGTGTGCAAGTTAAAAAATCATTATATGGGTTGAAACAATCACCTCAGGCCTGGTTTAGTAAGTTTCACTTAGATGTACACTAGATGGGGTTCAAACAATGCCAGTCAGATCATACTCTATTTGTGAAGAAAGGTGAAGGGAAAATTGCAGCTTTAATTGTGTATGTTGATGACATAGTGGTTACAGGAGACTGGAAGACTGAAATACAGAAGATGAAGAAATTCTTAGCCACTCGGTTCAAGGTTAAAGATCTAGGCCCCTTATGTTATTTCCTTGGGGTTGAAGTCACCCGCTCTCAAAAGGGCATCCTTATTTCCCAAAGGAAATATGTACTAGATCTATTAGAGGATGCAAGCAAGTTGGGGGTGAAGCCAATTGATTCACCCATTGAGCCTAACTATCAGTTGGGAGACAGTCAGGGGAGTTTTTGAAAGATGTGAAGAAGTTCCAAAGACTTGTAGGGAGACTCTTATACTTGTCTATGACCAAGCCTGGTATTGCCTATGTAGTGGGTGTCCTTGGCCAGTTCATGCATAATCCTAGAACAACTCATTTTGAAGCTGTAGAAAGGATCCTTAGATACCTCAAGAAGTTCCCAGGAGCTAGTTTGCTATTCCAAAAACATGGGCTTTTGAAGGTTGAAGTGTATACAAATGTTGATTGGGCAGGGGCAATTGATGACAGAAAATCTACTAGTGGGTATTGTACTTTTGTGGGAGGAAACTTAGTCACCTGGAGGAGTAAGAAGCAAAGTGTGATGGGGTCCAATGCTGAAACAGATTACAGAGTTGTCTCATGGAGTTGTTGAAATCATGTGGATAAAAAACCTGTTAGGTGAACTGGGTTTTGTAGTTAACAAACCTATGTCACTCTATTGTGACAATAAAGCTGCTATCATCATTGCTACTAACCTAGTCCTCCATTTTTTTTTTGATCAATAACAAAAACTTTTATTAAGAGGAAAAGAAGATAGAAATATACAACAGGGAGGGGTAAAAACTCTTAACCCTCCCTAAAAGTAGAGATCAAATTACAACAATGCCCAAAAGAAATTTGCTCTTCCCACCCCTTGTTTGGCCAAAGTGTCTTCTAGAGAATTAGCACTCCTCTTCAATCATTGAACTTGAATTTGCATGTTTCGAGTTAGCTGGTTAATTTTCTTTTTTTTTCATTTGAGAACTTCCACAGACTGAAATCTTCCTTCTACAACCAGCTAACAACCAACCTAGAGTCACCTTCCACCAGCTAGGGTTGTTCATAACAAGACCCAAACCGACCAACCCGGTCTGATCCAACCCGAGTTGGCCGGTTTTCTTCAGCACCAGTCGGTTTTGGGTTACAGAAAAACATAAACCGATGGTTCGGTTCGGTTTCGGTTTTCGTGTGTGAAAACCGAAACCGAACCGACCTTAGATATATTATATATACCTGATATATTTCAGTTTTAATATATATCTGATATATATATTTCAGATATATATTTGTGGAAATATATATATATATATTTATTTCAGCTTTATTTTGGAAATATACATATTATATATAGAATTTCTGATATATAAAATTTCAGCTTTAATCCATCAAATCATTTTTAATTTCCAGGCATCCAGCCTTCGCTTCTTAGACTTGAATCCTTCACCGTTCACACCAGGAGAATCATTCACAAAACCGATCCAAACCGACTCAAACCGACCAAGTCGGTTTTACTTAGTATTGGGTCAGTTTCGGTTTCATTTCTAGGTAAACCGACCAGGTTGGGTCGGTTGGAAAAACGCCAATAAACCGACCCAACCCGACCCGTGAACAGCCCTACCACCAGCAATTTTCTAATATTCAGCTACTAGACTCTTAATCCCTTCCAGGACAGCCAAAATTTCAGCTCTCAGAGAATCCCCCTAACCTATAGGGCCTGAAAACATGGCAATAATTTGACCTTCTTCATCCCTAAACACTCCACCTATACCTGAAGGGCTTGGGTTTCCGTCGCTGCTGCCATCAAAGTTCAATTTAGTGAACCCCAAAGTTGGAGGAGTCCAAGCTAGAATAGGGGACGTAATCAAGGGAGCAGACCAAGCCACTTCTTTCCAATTTCTAATGATATCTCCTGCTGAATAACCTTCAAAGAGCTTCATAGTCTTGACCCAATGAACCACCCTAACATAGATTAATTCAATAATTGCTTGTTTTTTTTTTTCTTTTTCATGGAAAGTTCTTTGATTTCTTTCCTCCCACACTGTCCAGCATACAACTGATCTAACAAATCTCCACAAAATTTTACCTCTCTTTTTTAAACCACTCACTGATGTAGAGTTAAACAAGCTCTGCACACTTGAAGGGGAGGGCCACCTGCAACCAAAAAGAGAGAAAAACCAACACCAGATTTCTAAAACAAAGGGACAGCAAACTAATAAGTGATAGCAGCTCTCACCATTCTTCTTACATAAGATGCACCAGTGTGAGGATAAACACTAATAAGGCTTTTTCTTTTGAAGTCACAAGTGTTACACTTTTCTAGGATAACTTCCCAGCAGAAAACACCTACTCTAAGAGGAATCGGTCCAACCTAGTCCTCCATGATAGAACAAAACACATTGAAGTGGACAAGCATTTTATTAGAGAAAAACTTGTGAGTGGAGAAGTGTGCACTCCATATGTCAGTTCAAAAGAACAACTTGTAGACATCTTCACCAAGGGCCTTCATCATGTGCGACATAGTAAATTGTGTGACAAGTTGGGCATAATTGACATCTATATCCCAACTTGAGGGGGAGTGTTGGAATGTTTTTCTTTATATTTATGATTGTATTCTGCTTAGTTAGGGCCTGTTTGGTCTGGTTAAAATAGTCTTTTTTTCCTTTGTTTATGTACTTTGACTATAGTAGGGGCATAAGGGTCTTTTCCCTTTTATTTATGGTTACCCTATATATAATAACATAAGCCGGCACCAGTAGACAGATTAGAGCTCTCCAAACCTTTCTCTCTTCTCTCTCTCTTCTCTTCTTCTTCCTTATTTCTTCTCTTTTCTTCTGCTAATAACCTTTAGGTGTGGATCCCGACCATTCAGATTTGAAAACATGTGGTTAACACACCCCAGATTTTTTGAAGAATATTGAAGATTGGTGGAGGGTAGAAATAAGTGGGGTGAAGTTTCACAAAAAATTAGAAAGCTTGAGATCAAAATTAAAAGAATGGAATAGGGATCATTTTGGGAATAGAAGTGAAATCTTCTTTGATGGTTCAGATAGAGGAATTGGATCTGAAAGAGTCCCAAAGAACAATGAACCTACAAGAAAGGGAGTTGAGATGGAAGTTAAAGAGAGATTTAGAAGAGGTCCTTTTGCGAGAGAAAATTTCATGGAGGCAAAAATCCAAATGTAAATGGATCAAGGAAGGTGACGGAAACACCAAATTTTTTCATGAATTAACTAATGGAAGGAGGAGGAAAAATCTTGTGTCTAAACTTGAAGTAGATGGTTCAGTTTTTGAGTCCCAAGAAGAGATAGCCAATTGTTTTGTGACTCACTTTAAATCTATCTTGAGGAGGCCATTAGGCATTAGAGAGGAGTTAGGAGAAGTGAGTTGGCCGAGACTTTAAGAAGAGGAAAAAGTTTGGCTGGGAAATTTTGAGGAGGAGGAGGTTAGGCAAGCAATTTTCTCAATGGATAGATCCAAGGCACCAGGGCTGGATGGTTTCACCATGGGTTTTTATCAAGATTGTTGGAACATAATTAAAGAGGACTTGTTTGAGGTTATTAGAGAGTTTGAGGATAAGGGTGTTATTAGTTGCGGAGTTAATGCTACTTTCCTAGCCCTGATTCCAAAGAAAAAAGAGGCTAAACATCCAAAGATTTTAGACCTATTAGTTTGGTGAATAGCATTTACAAGATCTTGGCTAAGGTCCTTTCATTGAGGATCAAAAAGGTGTTCTCCTCTATCATCAGCCAAGCCCAAGGTGCCTTTGTATAGGGAAGACAAATAATAGAACAAATCTTAATAGCAAATGAGTGTGTAGAGGAGATGAGAAGATCGGATAATAAAGACTTTGTTTGCAAATTGGATCTTGAAAAGGCCTATGATCTAGTGGATTGGAGCTTCTTGTTAGAGGTGCTAAGAAAGTGTGAATTTGGGGTTAGATGGTGTAATTGGATCAATGATTGTCTTACCTCATGCCATTACTCGGTTCTAGTTAATGGGGTTGTCAATGATTTCTTCCCAGCTTGTAGGGACCTAAGACAAGGTTATCCACTATCCCCTTTTCTTTTTACACTAGTTGTAGATACTCTAAGCAGACTGATATCAGAAGCGGACATGGTTGGGTCAATATAAGAGGTTGGAGAATAGGTAGAGATAGAATTCCGGTAACACACCTTCGATTTGCATATGACATCATAATTTTTTGTGAGGGTTTTGACTTGATGAAGGTAAGAAATTTGAAAGATGTGATAATTCATTTTGAAAGTGCCTCTAACTTGAAAATCAATTTTGAAAAAAGTTGTATGGTAGGGTTAAACCTAACTGGGGAGGTGATGGAATCTATAGTTGCCTGTTTAGAGTGTACCTGGTCTGAGTGGCTTTTGACTTATTTAGGACTTCCCCTAGGTGCTAACCCAAAGGAAAGCCATTTTTGGAACCCTGTGGTGGAAAATTTTGAAAAGAGGTTGGCAACCTGGAAAAAGAATTACATTTCTTTGGGGGGTAGAGAAACTTTAATTGGAGCAACACTTGTCAACCTACCAGTCTATTTTTTGTCAGTCTTGAGGATACCAAAAAGGGAAGCAAAAAGGATAGAAAAATTGATGAGGGATTTTTATGGGAGCCAGGGGAAGAGAAAAATGACCATTTAGTTAGGTGGGATATAGTGACCAAAGCAAGAAAGAAGGGGGTTTATGATTAGGGAATGTAGTTAGCAAGAATGAAGCTCTACTAGGCAAATGGCTTTGGAGGTGGCCTTTGGAGAGAGAGAGAGATTATGGCATGCGGTGGTGGCTAGTATCCATGGATGCTCCAAAACTGGTTGGGTTGTTGGGGTATCTCAACAGGCTTTGCTCACAACTCCATGGAAGGCAATTTTTGGCACACTCCCTAGTTTCCTCAAGTTTGTAAGGTATGATGTCTGCTCTAGAAATTCTGTCTCTTTTGGGAGGATGTTTGGGTGGGTAATCAACCTCTAAAAGACCGCTTTCCCTCTCTCTATTCCATTTCCCTTTTTAAAAAGAAGCCTATTTCAAGGTTCCTTTCCCCTCCAATTCTTCCTTTGACTTTAAATTGGCATTTTCGGTTTCGTAGAGGTATAAGGGATGAAGAATCAACCTGTGTCTCTGAGCTTCTACTTCTTTTAGACTGTGTGTTTAGATCCTCTCAAACCTGATAGAAGGAATCTGGACTTTGACCTCGAGTGGTTCCTTCACTTGTGCTTCTTTTTTCAAATCCCTTTGCTCTTCTTCCTCATCTGGGGTTTTCCCTATCAAAGAGTTTTGGTCAAGGCCTATACCTTCTAAAGTTGCTATCGTCTATTGGGAAGCTTATTATGGTAAGATCAATACCTTGGATAACCTACAAAATAAGAGACCTTATTTGTGTTTATCCCCAAATTGGTGTATTTTGTGTAAAGTAAAGAGTGAGGACTGTCACCACTTGGGAGCTATTTTGTGGAAGTGCATAAGGGCAGCTATTTTGTGGACCATTTGGGAGGAGAGGAATGCCAGAATTTTCCAAGAAAAGGAAAGAAGTTTAGTTGAAGTAAAGGAGTGTATCTTGAAAAGAACAATTTTTTGGTTGAAAACTTCAGATCTTTTTATGAATTATTCCTTTGATGATCTTTGGAAAAGCTGGGCAGAGGTCGCCTCCACAACCTCTAAAAAGAAGTGTAAAAGCTGAATGGAAACCTCCTCTGGAAGGAATGGTAATCCAGGGCCTTCAGGCATAGGAGGGGTTTTGAGAGATAATGATAGCAACATCTTATCCCTATACTCTAGATCAGTGGGTGTTGGTGACTCTACAAGGGCTGAGATGTTGGCTGCAGTACAAGGAATACAGGTTGCAAACCAACTTGGAGTGGAACACTTGATAGTTGAGGGGGACTCTAAGGTGGTAGTAGGTTGGCTGTCAGATCCAGACACGGTTTTCTGGGGTTATAAGGATCTTCTCAAGAAATTTAAGTGGCTGACAAGAAACATGACTGTAAACTTTCAGTGGGTTAGCAGATCAGCAAATGTTATGGCTGATTCCTTGGCTAAACAAGCGGCTTTGAGGGGTGATTTGTTCTGGGCGACTTTATAAGTGTATTTCTGTTAAGAGTGTGTTTATATTCTCTTTCCTAAGGGGAGGTAACATGTCGTGCCTCCTCCTAGGATGTCAATACACCTTTTTTTATCTAATTAATAAAATTATCTTTCATTTATCAAAAAAAATGTTATGAAGTTAGGCAGGGTTTGGTGGTTTGGTTTCCAAAGTTTAGGAGGCCTTTGCTGAATTGGGAGGTGGAAGAATGCATACAGTTTCTGTTCAGATTACAAGAAGCAGAGATCAATGTCGAAAGGCCTGATGAGAGATGGTGGAAAGAGTGCAGAAATGGAAGATTTACAGTGAAATCTTTCTACAAAGCTCTTGTGAGAGAAGTCAGGTTGGAAGGTCAGAGATTAAAGGCGTTTAGGGAAATCCAGTCCCTCCAAGAGTAGAGACTTTTGCATGGCTGATGTCTTTAGAAAGCATCCTGACGCAAAATAACATATCAAACGGAGAGGTATTCATCTAGCAAGCAGGTGTGCTCTCTGATTGAAAGAAGAGGCAGTGTTTCACCTTTTCTATAGCTGCAAGTTCTCTTTCTTTGTTCGGGGCTTCTTCTTCCGTCTCTTTAACAAAGAAATTTGGTCACTGGGTTTACCAAGTTTGCACACTGGCCTAACATACAAGGAAGTAAAAAAGCTAAAATTTTGTGGAGCCGTATTCCTTTTGCAGTCTTCTGGGAAATATGGAAAGAGAGAAATAAAAGGATTTTTGAAGGAAAAGCGTGTAACAGGATGAAGACATGCATGCGGATTGGCTCAAGACTAATGTTTGGGTTCTAATTTTACCAGAATTCAGAGAAGATTCAAGAAGTTCCTTTGAGGCAAACTTTTGGGAAACAATTGGATGGGGAAGGGTTTCGGGGTAGCTTGCTCTTTTTGATAAAATGAAGTAATCTGTCTCTACTATATGGGTGATTTCTCATTACCTTTTTTTATTTTTTATTTTTCTCTTTCTTATATTGTAATCTGTTGTACTCTCTAGCTTTCCTCCCTTCAATGAAATTTTATTTTTTATTTACTACCAAAAAAACAACACGGGAGTGATCAATGTGGCTTGAACAACATTCATAACATGATACCAGTTCTTTCCCTACTCTAGATAATGGAATCCATAAAAACTGACCTCATTCAAAACGTCAAATAATTAAATCAGGTGTTATTCAAGGCTAACTTTTTAGTTAAACTAGGTTCACGTGAATCAACTTAATACCTGAAATCTTGCTGAAATTGAGCAGAGACATGGAGGAAAGAACCCTGTTCTCAATCCGCTCACCTTTCTCCAAGTTTTCCTTCAGCCGAGGGACAATAGTTGAGAATACAGAAAGCTGGAATTCTGTGTTTGAGAATGAAGCCAGTGCATGGCTCAACCACGCCACTGTGATCAGGCAAACACCCACCAAATTCGAGTTTTCAGAGCCTAGACATTTAGAAATGGTTTCCATAAAAGGTTTCTTTCTGTTACCAAGCAGTGCTGCTGCCAAGTGCCTCAACCAAATTTCCTTTGCTTCTTCTTCTTCTTCCTGAAATTGGTAATTGCAACCTTAGAAATGAGTAGATTGGTGCTCAATGTAAACTGCAAAATACTAGTAGAGTCAGGCTAGTTGCAAGGGGTGATTGCATGGTGCAATGGTAATATTCCAAGTTGACAAGCATAAAAACACAAGTTCTGTCTGAGAGCAGACACTACAAAAAAATAAAAAAAAACCCAAATCTGTACCTAGTCCACCCATCTTAATATCCCAGATAGCTCAAACTTACATTGGGTAATGACCTCTTTTGGCCTTTACAGTCAGGTTAGTTGCTATTGAAACAATTGCATAATTTAAGTACTTCAGATGCTTGAAAAAAAATTGTTGATCTATAGAAAAATAATATTTTATGAGTCAATTAAAATTTTAGATTCTACTCAGAAAAACTAAAGTTTTAGATTCAAGTCTCAATCTCTAAAAACCATTACAGGGCACAATGAAATCATCTGATGGAGAAAGAAAAAGACAACAGAAAAAGGAAAGAGCTAATCCAGTAATTCACCTATGTGCTTAGAGTTCAGATTACTCTTTGTAACAAATTGTAGTAGTAGTAGTAATAAGAGTACACTGTTTAAGTCAGCTAAAAAGATTGTCTAGGTGAATGAAGCAGTATCCATGCATACACTTGGAATATAGTGCTGAATTAGAAAGATGGAAGTCGGATGTTTCATTTTACACAATTGAGGAATATTCTTATATCTAGATGAGAAGTCAAAGCACCAACTCCATTATGAGTCCTTAGGCTTTTGTTAATTTTTAGATAAATGGTTTTCACAATATGCAAAGCAAAGACTTCTGAATAGAAAGCACATCAGAATGTTACAAATTTAAACTTTAAGAAAGAACTCTGGTGGATTACTCAAAATACTTAATGATCTCAAATAAGAAAATGTGGAAAAACATTAGTTGCATTTTCTAACACGTCACAAAGAAAGAAAAAATAAAGGGGATACGGTATTTCAAAATATAAAACCCACCCATGGAATATCTTCATCAATTTGCACACTCTCTACATCCTTGTCAAGGGAGCCAGCTTCACACCAATCACAAAATCCTGATTGTCTTAGGAGCCAATTCTCTATTGATACCTCTCCTGAGAAAGAAAAACGCCCTCCCAAGATGAGAAGAGCTTTGCAGCACTCTTCCTGGCCCTTTCTATCAGTTAAACAGTGGTCCAAAGCCATTGTAATTGTATCAATAGCCTCTTCTCTATATATACTACATTTCCGGGGCTCTACCTGCAACAGGATGGTCTCAGAAGTCAGATCCATTGTTGACACATTTTTCAAGAATTAAACTAATATTCTGACTCCATGTAGTCCAAGCAAGAAAATATTTAGTCATGCCTTCTTTTAGGAATCTAAAATCCACCAAAAGCAGACAAGTTTTGAAAAATATTAGGATGCCAATCATTCACTTTGTCCTTGTAGGAAAATAATGGAGCCAGTCCAGCCATGATACCTTCATCTGAAAATATTTTAGCCTTTCATTTCAATGTGTTAAACATTAGAAATAACAAAGAGACTTCATTCATTATCATCATCATCATCCATGCCATATCCCAACTATATGGGGTCAGCTACATGAACCCTGTTTCGCTAATCCATTCTATTTAATATCATATCCACTGTTAAATTGCTAGTGTTTAAATCATTTCTTACTACTTCTACCCATGTCCATATAAAAATAAAATAAAATAGCTGTTAACTGCACCAATTAGAAGTGATCTGGTGCAAGTAGAGAACTCTAAAAGAGTAAGGGGGAAGCCAAAGAAATGAATATAAGTAACAATAAACAGTCCAAGGATTCATGTTGTTTATCCATAATAGTTGGGATTAAGTCCTTGTTGAGATGAGTATACCATCTCTACTTCAATCAGATTTTATGGTTTCTTTGTTAGTGTCAGTACCACCAAAAACACCAAAGTTTAATCAAGTTGCAGCAAAGAAAATAATTTTCTATGATGTAATTTGGTAAATATACTTTTTTTTATAGGTAACGAGTAAATGACAACATATAATGCTGCTCTTGGCTATCCAAGGTCTTGGGAGGAGTGTACTGGTTACAAACCCAGCCTCCAATATTTTATCACAAATTGACTACTCTCAGACTTAAACCTGCATTTTCACACTTTGTCATCCCATGTTGTTAACATGATACCAAGAAATTTCCTTTACTTCATTAATACTATAGAAATTTAACTGCAAGAGCTTTTAAAAGAGCCAAAGAGAAGGATCCTACCTGCCATTCCTAGGATAAAAAATATGAGGATATATACATCAAGTATCAAATAACCCAAATCCCATATTTCCATCAAAACAAAAGGAATATCAGTTTGTCACAATCTCATCCCATTGGTTCTTGATGTTAATTTAGTGTCCAAAATAAGAAAGCTGATGTCCCTACAAATTCTTGGTAGTGATTTTTACTTGTTTTCAGAGGTAAATCTACCTCATCTTCAATAAAAATAATGGTTGTGGTGTTACTAGATGGTGATTCTAAGTCAATTTGCTTCATCAAGCCACAAACCAGAAACAGTTAGGAGATCCAATTCAGTCATGGTTGAGAAACATTAGAATTGAAATTTGTTAAACAAGTTAGAAAATATAACTAATATATAATCAAGTTATCTTCCTAGGCATTTCTAATGTGCAGTGGTTTAAAGCATTGCAGTGGGAAGCATGGCACTGAAAAGCTAATGATACAAGGGCCTAATAATGTGATGAATGTTGGAAGGATTGCCCAAAGATAACCAAAATATGAATAATGCCAAAATATTAAAATACGGAATACTTATTAAAGTAGCACACCAGAAGATCAAAGTGTAATAGAAGAACCGCAACCAGAGGTTTCTGCTCAGAAGGAGAGCTTTGGAGATACACTAGCAAAACATGCATTGTGTACATTATGCCCTCTTTCAGCAAGTCATTTAAGAATGCTGTAATTTCTGTCCTCCTGTGCAACAACCAAAGAAGATAAAATCATAAAATCAAACTCATGCAGGAAACAACTATTGAATATCATTCTAGATACATAAATTTCTGCATTTTCAGATCATGGAAAAATGGTATACTCTAGAAGCCTATTTTCATGCCACATGAAATGAAATGATTTCATTGTGGTGTTGTTTGCATTTTAAAGCAACAATATAGTCTGAAATAGATCCTTCCTAATTAATAAATTGGAAGGTCTTTTCAAGTTTCTCTGAAAATGAATTCATTTGCAGCATTTCTCCAAAACCTGAAATAAATACATTTCACCTCCAATAGTGGTCTCAAATACCATGTCAAACTAGAATGGCATGATTTTCATGTGGCATCCAAGCAGGCAATTGCTTTTTAAGAAGAAGCATATTACAGTGACCTCCCCATGCGCAGATAAAAGATTATAAACTAGTTATAATAAGTCTAATGTCAAAGGAAAAAAAGGAGGGAAGAACATGACAATTAGAAATAGATTTCTCTGGAACATTGCCAGTACTTCCCAACCATGAATCATGATGTCTACCTTCACAAGTATTGTAGAAGACAACTGGAATTCACAAGCATTACCAATGATAAAAAGAAAATTTTCAGATGCACTCTTCTTTTTTTTTTTTTTTTTTGATAAATCAGATGCACTCTTCTTTTCCACAAAAGAATACTGTTGCAAACTTTAATTTCTGTCATTATATTAGAAATCAAGAATTTTTATAATTTCATCTCTGATGATCCCCGAGACACTTTCAGTGACAGGTTTGTCATTTTATCAATGAAAATCTTCTGTGATCATTCCTTTTTCTAGTCTCAGTCCAATTTGTTCATATTAACTTGGTTCCAACAGAATCTTCTGACAATGGCAATAATATACATAAGCAACATGCAGTATTGCATGGATAGAGACGGGTTTGATTCTGACGCATGACAAGGAGAGACTTGGTTAGGTGAAAACAATGGATTCAGGAACTTTAGTGAAAAAAAAAATGTATTTTTGCAATGGTATTTTGCGTCGTTCACGTATCTAGGCAAAAGGGCATAGTTACGTCAATATTTATCTTCAATGAACTAAAGGGTATCTCAGATGTTCATTTATGTAGAATGAGGGAAGTTCTTAAAGAATGCTGTGGAATTCCTTATGAACTTTCCCTAAACTTTCTGTTACTTTCTTATTTTCTGTTAAACCAAAGACAGCCTAAAGGTGTCATTCAAGAAGTTATTTGGAGTATGGATGGTGAATGCATGTCAAATAGACAAATACAGAACCTATATCCCACTTAGAAGAGCAGATGCAACACTATCGGCACAAGCTTCTGGATGCATTATGAGAATTTTAGTTACAAGAAAAAAGAGATCTCACACTCAATGCCACAAAAACTATGTAGTTTAAATATCACAAACCTTCCTAGGCAAATTAGTTCAGTCAGCAACAGCACTGCATTTGTTTGTGATTTAACTTGTTTGCTATGAAGGAGCTCAAGGAGAGATGACTTTTTAATATTTCTAGCTATGTAATTTCTCGAGCTCCCATCTGCCTTAATACAACAGCGTAGAAGTGCAACAACACGTGTCTTTTCTTCCAGGTTTCCTGATTCTAACCTGCGAATAAGAAACTGCAAGCCCCCAAGAGAGATAAGGTGTGTAGTATTTGTCATTTTTTCCTCCTTGTTTAAACAATTGAGAAGGTTCTCCAATATGAAAATAGCTGCTTCACCCTTGGATTTAAACCCATGTTCTACTGATCCTGCTGCTATTTGGGAAGCCAAAGCCAAGAGAATTTTACAATTTTCTGATTTCCAGCTATCAACAACACGTTTCAAAACAAAGTTGGCACTAGGAACAAGCAGGCAGTCCAATTTTCTTCCAGTCACTGGACATACTCTTTTTCCCTGTTTGAACCATTCCTTAATGGCCTCTCGCTCAAAGGTTTGACCAGTCTCTAGTGTCACTGGATCTTCAAACAAGCACCCAGTCAAAGGGCATAGAAATTCCTTGCGGATACTTGAGAAAAAGGAGGTTTCATTAAAATATTCGTAAAATCCATCTGACCCTGCACTGAGGAAATCTATGTGAACAACTTGCTATAACTTCACAGAGACTAGATATATGCACACACACACACACACAGACCATGGTTTTCACCTTCAGAATGGGATCTCATGTTGCTTATCTGCAACCAAAAAGAATATAGTAAATATTAGAATGGTCAGAAAACAACGATGAATATGGAGAAAAAAAACAAAAGAAGAAAAAGATTTCTTGTGCATTTGAAATGGAATTTTTACTAGTATGACCTTTGAATGCGATATATGAGTTGTAGCAGTGAAATCAATGGAATTATGCTGCAGTGGGAAAACAGACATTGCTAGCTTCTCGAGAATAAGCTCATTCGCTTTTGTATGTGGAAGCATAAGCAGCTCATGGGTGCTCCTCGGGGTTGTATGCCACAAAGAAATGTCTGTGATGTCATATTCTCCTACTTCTAGAAGAGTAACCATATCTAATCTCCTTGTTTCGCCATCTCTCATTAACAATCCATTTGGCTGCAGGGTGTTGAAATTTTAAGAGTAACAAAAGTTTATAACACCATCTTATTTGGTAAAACTAGAGGACAATTTTATGTTGACTGATCTACTTATAAACATTTAATTGTGACAAGAAAGAGAAGGGGAAAGATGGGCTTCAACTTCACTATGTTGCACAGAACTAATGAAGTCACAGTCCACAGTATAAGGAATCGTAAGTAAATCTTAAACCATGTGTGATATGAGATATGTTGGCACCTATTAATAGCTAAAACCTAAAAAGACTGTTGCATAGATAGAAAGAACACTAGTAAGATGTCACAATCATACATTTACATTAATGATGAGCTCCCAAATCTGTTTGATACCCTATGATACCTAGGTAATACAAACTAGCAAGTAGTAACCATGGTATGGAATAACATGAGGAAAAAGAAAAAGAACTACTTACAGCATGAGATGCATCAACTTGTAAAGTCTTGGGAGAATTTTCTTTAATATGCTGCCCTATGCATGTTCCTGGCTCAGGAGAGAAAATTACTCTTTGTCTGTCTTTTTCCACGGTAAAATCAAAGTTTCTCGCACAGATATCAAACTCTGCTTCTCCCTCTCCATCTTCAACTTCATCCAAGCCATCTAATTTATTTGACTGGCCAAAAACAGCAGTGTGCAACTTTTTGCTTATCATCATCTTAGGTAAAGCAGGGTCAACTTGGCCAGGTCCTAGCTCTGGAGAATTTCCATCTGAATCTCCATCCACTACAAGTTTAACTGACACTGAAGGGAATTGAATAGAAGGAAGTGCAGGACCTTCAACTCCCTCTGTGAGCCAGTCCTTGTAATAAACTGCAAACTGGTGAGTACCAGTATTTAGTACTTCATTATATGCTTTTTCAAGAAGCTTGAGTTTCTTCTGTCTACTTGATGTATCTGGTATAGAATCAGCTTCTTGATTGTACCACACCCTCAAATGTGTAAGATGAGGAAGGAAAAGGTAGTCCCACAGTTCTGGTAGCAAACTTGTCCGTGCTAGAAAGGGTGAATCACAGAAGACCTGCAAAAGATGTTTTGCAGATACTCTATCTTTCTTCTGGAGCTTATAGATCACACCAAGGTAGAGGTGTGCACAGGCTGATAAATGAGAATTGGGAACTCCAGATGTAAACCCATCCTTCAATTCTTTTGAATTCAAACCTGCAATCGCATTCAGCTGCAAAGAAGCTTTCTTCAGCTTCTTTGCATTTGCAGACTTCTCAGCAACTCGTTCTACCATATCCATTGCCTGTTCAAGATGGGCTATGACCTTGCTTTCAGCATGATGGCCTTCTTCCAGTTCATTAAAACTTAGGCAACAGGAACAGTTGCGGCGAAGTGATATTCGGAAGTACTCATCTTTGAGATAGTGTCTTATATGACCACTTAGAATAGAAATCAGGGCCTTTATTGCAACTTCATCAAGTGCAGGTACAAAAACTCTTTCCTCAGTATCAAGATGCCTTGTACTCTGAATATCTTCAAAATTTTTGCTGTTATGTGAAATATTATTTGATTTTCCATAAGATATATCTGGTCTCTGCAAACTTTGTCTCGAAATATCGGAGAAATGCAGTTGCCCAAGCAGATGGTTGTCAGCATTATTTTTGGTCCTCTTATCTTCTAGTATATCCTTATTATTCCTTTCTTCATATCTCCCCTTGTCCTTATCCCCCAAACCTTTAGAATATCTATTCCTCCCTATTTCAATTTCCCTCACTTCCTTCACTGACCTGTCTGCGAATCTCTCACTTCCCAGTGCATCCTTGAATCTTTGGTCAACTCTCTTACTTTGTATGGCATCTTCACGATACCTATTAGCGGAACTCCCAATCTCTTGCAAGTAATCACTAGAATTTCTTCCTTCTAATCTCTCAATTTCCTTGAAGTTCCTACTCGATCCTTCTAAAGTCCTATCATTCCCAATTAAACTGCCTCTCCATCTCCTACACCTAACTCTGTCTCTCGGCGGCAGTTCACTTTTCAACCCGTATTGAGAGCAGTCAGATCTGCCCCTCTCTCTCCCAATTCCAAAAGCACTGGATGAAGAACCTAAATGATGTTTCTCCTCAGATAGATAAGGTGGCACACTCACAGCTATGGATCCAAGAGCAGCTCTAGACCATGCTTTACTCTTTCCTTTGAACCCTTCCTCTGCAAAAAGTTTCTCCAAAGATGATGCCATTTCTGCTCCTTATGATTAATTTCCTTAGCTTCAAACTAGATAATTTGATCTAGCTTCTGTCCTTGGGGAAAGAAGTATATGCAAAATCAAGGATAACTACCTCTATATTTGAATCTACTGCATGAACACCATTGCCCTTGAATGAATATCTGGCAGTCCATGAAGAGGCAACAATGATTTCATTCTCCACTCGAGCTAGCTCAGGTTCAGGCATTTCATTAAAATATTCTGGGGTTCCTGATTGAGTAAAGCAATCTGGGGTGATTTGCTATGCCAAAAGATGCTTCCAGAGGGAAAGCATCTTGGACTAAATGATGCTTCCAGAGGAGGAAAAGACGACCATGCTGACATTAATTGACCAAGCACCATTTACTGCTAACTGCTAAGCAACAAAAGGAAAAACAGAAGAAGAAAGAGAGCGAGAGAGGAAGGCAACAACAGGCAGAAGGCAAAGGGAAGACGATGAGACAACCAATAGCAGACAAATGGAGAGGTTGGCTAGCAAAATCAATCTTTTTATGGGCAAAGCTTGATATTGCTGGCGGTCCCGCGTTTCACATTTCAACCGTTTCAACTGCCACCCTCTTCTCACTCTCAGTCCTCTCTAGGACTACATTATTTATTGGCCCAAAGCTTTAATTGGGGGCCCACATAATTTGCCCAAGATGAATTTAGAAGATAAAGGCCCACGACCACGAATGCTGTCCCCTTCTCCCGTCTGCAACCTTGCTTTGACCTTATAAAATACCTAAATTTGGAGTTGGCCACTAGATCTTTCTTACCATATTCATGTGGTGTTGCATTTCTTAACGTGTAGTGGTTGGCCGCCTTTCAATCAATAAAAATAAATAAATAAAAGATGCTTAGTGGACGACCAAGATTAAAGGGGGGCATGTAGAGACTTTAAGTAAGGTTTGATAGATCGAATGGCTAAAACTGAACATGTTCGATGCCTATGCCCCTACTATCTTTTCTGTTGGAGGTCCCATGAATGAAACTCTGTACTTTGGCTGTAACTGAGGACAGGGGCACAGAGAGCCTAGTCCAAAACACGCCCATACAACATACAAAACTTAACCAGGGGCCCATGGGGATGGGGCCCCAACGTCCAAACTATTTGACATTCGAAAAATGCCCAAGGATACAAATATTCTTATACCCCCTTGCACATGCATCTTGGACCAAACATCTAGAATATCATGATGTGGAGCCGTTGGACAGATGGGCGACCAACCTGAGAAGACACAATTGTTCTAGATGCATGGTATTCCCTGCACGGCAAGAGATGGGTGGAAACGGTAAGAAATAATGATGAAACAGGATTTCATGAAACAGATCATCAAGGGAACAGAGAGATCATCCCATCCCTTTAAAGTTCATCTGCATAATTATTCCTCTCATCAGTTGAGAACAATACTGTTGCGACAAATGAACATGGAAGATATATACAAAAGTTGCTGGAAAATATAATACTTTAATTCTTGATTAAAACAAAGCATCCTTTTTTTCCTTTCTTGACTCTTGAGAGTTGAAATAAATTACATTGGGGAGAAAATAAATAGTTTTATTTAGAGAATACACAAGGAGTGCATAAAAATCACTCAGGAATCAGGATTTTTCTCCTCCTTTCCATTATTACCATCTCCAGTGGGTGCTGTAAAATTTCGCCTTTCATCAGAAGAAGCTGTAATGACTGGCATCCATACATCAGCAGTGCTACTCAAAAGAGACTGCACCTGTGGGTCTGAAGCCATGGTTGAGGATATCTTCTCGTCTAGATCATCTAACTTTTCCGACAATTTGTCCAGCTCCTTTGCTATTTGCATCTAAAATAATGAATTCAACAAGAAGAAACCTGCTATGTGAAGATACTCATCTTTCAGATTGGAAGGAATAAGATAAACACTTCAGTAGATTAAATGGCTCTAGATGAACCTTAGAAGTACCTCGTCAAGATGCACCGATGGCTTTGGTGGCACTTTGGTAACCTCTAACCCAAGTGCTTCAATTTTAGCACGTAATTCCACTTCTTCTTGATTAGTTAATGTTTCTACCTACACAAACAAATATCCATTAGAGACAGTCATATTGAGCATCAGAGCATGCCCATCATCAAAACAAGAAAAGGGGCAATGCTGGTCTACTACAGCATAGCAATCACAACATTTACATGATTTTTTATTGGTAAAAATTTACATGATTGGATGAGGAATATGCTACCCCATGAGAATGGCAAATACATGCACCATACTCAAGTATATGAGCTGGAACTATCTGCATGATCCACAGAGAAGCTTCCAAATATGAAGAGTCCAAAAAAAGTGTAGGAATTATTCATAAGGACTTGTATTATGAAAAAAGCATCCTCCAAGGAAAAAACGTGGTTATCTATGTTCTCCTATCAGACTCCCCAACTCATCAAAAAGCAGATCAAAAATGAAATCTTATATCAATATTTGGTGGGGAATGAAAAATAAATTGCATTTTCTAGGTTGTCAAGCCTAATATTCATTCATTTGTTATTTTCATAAGTAATCCATATTACCACATGGGCAGTCTGTATGTTTCCATCAACAGAAACACTAATAAATGCATTATCGGTAAAATAATTTTTGTTGGACCATCTCAGGCTTCAAATTTTGTGACATCAGAAGGATTAGGACAAATCCCCTTTACACCAACCATAAGCACCTTTGGTATATTGCAAGTAAAATTTTCACTCATGTAAACTCAACTCAATTAATACTTGAACCAGTTACCTCCCTTGGACAGACAAACCTTGCCCACACATTCTGATCTGTCTACAGCCAAATCATTTGTAAAATCTATAGAGGTCTTCAAGTTTTTACACTAGATTAGCCCATACCTGTTTTGCAACAACTCATCTTCTAGGAACCTACAAGCAGCAGTAAGTTGGTGCTTTGTTTGGTCTTTGATAAATAGACTTCATCAAATGTCTGATGGTATCACCTACTACAACTAATTTATTTTCTATAAATAGACTTTCTTTAGTTTTGCATTTTCTAGCCTTTCCATTTGTCCATATGTCCTCGTATCAACTATGTTCACTGTACAAGCATGTAGCTTTTGAATTCCATCAGTTTATCTCATGGAGCATGGCTTGTCCTATAGTTGTCTGCTGGCACCTTTGATTTTCCCTTTATCTGATGGTATACCGTATACATATATCATCTACCATATAATACAGTAGAAATCACTAATTGCTGATTCAGTCAAGTTTCTTGTGAAAGGAAAGAGGGGGAAAATGAAGATTTCAGCAGTAGAGAATGAAGGAGAAGAAGAAAAGAGTAGGAGGTCAACCAGGATTGTGAAATTAACCCTAGCCGCCTACCTCTCATTATATTTATATTTAACTTAAAGATGAGATATTACAAGGATGCCCTTAGTAGGGCGGCTACTAAAAGCTAAACAGTCACAACTTAAAAAAAAACATAAACTAATGGACCTAAAGCCCAACAACTTCCTAA
>NW_010729116.1:4013506-4030384 GCF_000365185.1 Nelumbo nucifera | reverse complement strand
TAGGTCAAGTACATACTTTTTCTGTGAAATGAAGATCCCATGCTTGGATCTTGCAACTTCAATCCCCAAGAAGTATTTGAGCTCACCAAGATCTTTGATCTCAAATTCTTGTTGCAATGATTTTTTGAGATCATCAATCTCCTCCAGATCATTTCTTGTCACCACTATATCATACACATACACAATCAGAATTGACACCAGAGCATCTCTCATTTTCGCAAAGAAAGTGTGATCAGATTGTGTCTGTGTATATCCAAAACAGATGAGTGCCCCTCTGAACCTGTCAAACCAAGCCCTAGGTGATTGTTTCAATCCATACAGAGATTTTTTGAGTCTGCACACCTTTCCTTTACCAACATTTTCATAAAAGCCTGCTAGAATGTCCATATATACCTCCTCCTGTAAATTACCATTGAGGAAGGCATTTTTGACATCAAACTGGAACAAGGGCCATGAATAGGTGGCTGCTAAAGATAAAAGGATACGAACTGAACTCATCTTAGCTACTGGTGCAAAGGTTTCCAGATAATCAACACCATAGGTCTGAGTATACCCTTTTGCTACCAACTTTGCCTTGCACCTCTCTATCTTGCCGTCAGCCTTATACTTCACTGTGAATACCCATCTACATCCGACTGTCTCCTTGTCTGGGGGGAGATCAACTATTTCCCAAGTTTGGTTTTTGACCAAAGCATCCATCTCATCTTGCATGGTTGTTTTCCACTCAGGTTTGGAGAGAGCCTCAGTAACATTCCTGGGTATAGACACAGAATCCAAGGAAGAAAGAAAAGCACGGTAAGAGGGTGATAAGGCACTATAGGAAAGATGGTGTGAAATGCAATGGGCTATACACTTTCTCTTCCCCTTACGAAGTGCAATCAAGGTCAGTGGAATCAGTTGCAACAATGGTGTTAGGGACAATCTGGAACTGTATCTGCCGAATCTGGAGTTTCAGAAGGACTGACAGAGAGTGGTGTGGGTTGAGGATGTGTGGAGCCAACCATCATCTGCCGGCACTGATATTTCTGTGAGGCTGCCCATAGTGGCTCAGGTAATGAAACTGGAAGTGCAGGTGTTGGCTGAACTGATGGAGGTTCTAGCTGAACTGATGGAGGCACCAAAGAAATAGGAAGAGGAACAGATTGTGAGTTCTCCTCCCCAAAACTCTCCCCCTGAGGAGAACCACTTGAGAAGAAAAAGGTGGATTCAAAAAAGGTAACATCCATAGTGACAAATCTGCTCCTCGACACTGGGTCATAACAGCAATACCCCTTTTGGTTCTGAGCATACCCAAGAAAAACACATTTCTTGGCCTTAGGATCCAATTTCTTACGATGAGGGACAAGAATGTTAACAAAGGAAGCACAACCAAAAACCCTCAGAGGTATATGAAATATCTCCCCATCTGGAAAAAGAAGACTAAACGGCACCTTAAACCCCAAAGTCCGTGAAGAAACACGGTTAATCAAATGCACGGTTGTAAGAACTGCATCTCCCCAGAACTACACAGGAACTGAAACACACACCATAAGACTCCTTGCCACCTTCACAATGTGTCTGTTTTTTCCTCTCAGCAACTCCATTCTGTTGTGGTGTATATGCACAACTGCTCTGATGAACTACACCATGTTCTAAGAGATACGTAGTCAGGTCCTTCTCAAAGTAATCTCTGGCATTATCTGATCTAAAAGCCTTAGTTCTCACTCTAAATTGTGTAAGAACCATCTGGTGGAACTGTCATACCAAGTTAGGAACCTCATCACGTGATCTCATCAAATATATCCAAGAATATTGTGTATAATCATCCACAAACAAGAGAAAGTAACAGAATCCTCCCATGGAAGGGATATGATATGGCCCCCATACATCAGTGTGAACAATATTAAAAGCAGAAGTATTTCTTTTATTACTTGGTATAAAAGATTGTCTACAATGCTTTCCTAACTGACAACTCTCACACCCCAAAGTAGATAACTAAACAGACTCAAACAACTTTGGGAAAAGGCATTTCAAAGAACTAAAAGAAAGATGTCCCAAGCGATTGTGCCAAAGTATAATCTGGTTCACTGACTCTGACCCACAACTACTGCTGTTGCTAACATGAGGGCCTTGATGTCTCAGAATCTCATCCAGAAAGTAGACTCCATTCACCTCACGACCACTCTAAATCATCTTCCTTGACTCCAGATCCTGCAAAACACAATTACTAGGAAGAAAGGTCACGGAACAATTCAAATTTTTTGTTAAAGAACTAATAGACAATAGGTTGGTATGAAGTCTAAGGACATGTAAAACAAAAGATAGAGTTATATCATTGATCACTCTAACTGTCCCCTTCCCAGCAATGGGCATATGTAAACCATCTGTTGTAGAGGTCTCTACCAGAGCACAACTGCTAAGAACTGAAAATGGTAGGGGCATTAGTCATGTGCTCAGATGCTCCTGAGTCTATAATCCAAGGAGGTCCCTCCTTACCTGAAGTGGATGCAAAATTTGTAGTTGCATATGAACTACCTGTATGTGCAAAGGAAGTGGAGTAGTTGGCTCCTGCATTCTGCTGTCCATCTGGAAAGCTAGAGCTAGGTGAACCTTTCTTACTCATAAGCTGTCCAAACCTCTCCAATTCTGTTATCACTGTTGCTGCAATGGATTCCCAATCAGTTTGGGAAAAAGGGACTGAAGAGTCTCTTATAGTGGCTACATTTACATTTCCCTTCTTGTTTCTTATCCGAGCAAGCATAAGATTTGGATGAAGCTTTCAACAAGTGTCCCTGGTATGCTTAGGCTTCTTGCAATAATCACACACCAAGTCCTTCTTATCTTCCCTTCTAGTTTCACTACCCATCTCCATTCGACTTAGGTTTTGTTGTACCAACCATAGCCAACTGGTCAATCCTAGGCTGTCTCAGCATTACATTCCTCCTATTCTCCTCTCCAGAGACAAAGGCATAGGCCTAAGAAAGTGTCACACCCACCCTAGAAAGAATATGTTGCCTAGCAATGTCAAATTAAGGGTTCAACCCTGCCAAAAACTCAAAAACCCTATTCCTCTCTACCAGTCTGTGATAAGTTGCTGCATCATTTACRCTTTYCCATACCAYAGTTTCTAAGTGATCTATTTCCTGCCATAGGGTTTTCAGCATGGAGAAATACACAACAAGAGGTTTTTCTCCCTGTTTCATACTTATCACCTGATTTCTTAAATAATAGACTCTGATTTCATTTTGCTTCTGAGAGTAGGTTTCAGTCACTCCATCCCAAATCTCCTTAGCAGTATTAGCCCATACGAAATTTTTTGCAATATAAGGTAACATAGAATTACACAACCAGGACATTACCATGTAAT
Organism: Nelumbo nucifera; assembly: GCF_000365185.1. Next base: position 4,027,038 of record NW_010729116.1, on the reverse strand, counting down.
TCTCCTGCACCCATCGGGAAGAGTTTGTATCAGGTTTCTTCTCCTCCCCAGTGAAATACCCTAATTTTCCATGGGCACCAATAGCCATCTTAGTTGATTGTGCCCACTCCAAATAATTTGTACCATCAAGTTTTACTGTAGTAATGATCTCAAATCCAAAAATATCACTACTACCTCCAACACCCAGCCCCACAGTATCGGTAGATTTCATCTCGATATTCCAACTCTCCATCTTACTTCAAACAGTTCAACAGTAAGAAAAAATAGATTGGAGACCTTCAAAAAATAATTTAATATCACACACAGAAACCAACCCTTCCGAAAGAAAAAAACCCTAGCTGGAGGGAAATCTCTCTCCTCCTCATGCCTCCCAACAGAGAGAAGAGTGAACTAATCACTCCGGGAGGCTCAGAAAATTCCAAAAACCAAACCACCCTCTTCAGAAAATCAAAAGAAAACTAACAATACCTGGGTGCCCAAGATCAGATCAAAAACAAAGAGTCCAACTTTTCTGAGACTCTTCCCCGTACTCCAGTTCTTCTTGATTTTGATGTTGAACAGTAGATCACCTTCCTGATGACTAGATCCCACCAAAAAATCCAAGAACTGGGCAATCTATAGCAGATCGATCAGCCCTTTACTACTTCATGCAGTCGGCTGATCTAGAGTTGCATGAGAATGCTTCAAGAAACCCTGGCCGATGCTCTGATACCAAGTAGAAATCTGCTGAATTAAAAAATATGAAAGAAAAGTAGTTTCTTGAAGATAGAATGAAGAGAGAAGGAGAAGAAGAGAAGTTGAAAAGAAAAGAGAGCAATAATCTAACCGCCCCTTCACTTATTATTTGTACTAAAAATAATAGAACAGTACAAAGACAACTATGCCCTTATAGAGCGGCAAAACATAAAACAACATATATAACACTCAAAAACATAATAAAATTTGGACTTACATAACTATTGTGGTCCTCACCTCCTATGTAACAACTAACATAAAACATCTAATTCATTCTAATATATTACTTAAGTAGGTGCAGTTTGGTAATTGTTGCATATTTAACATTGGATATAGCACTGAAAAGAACAAAATGGCAGAACATGATTTACATAGCCAACCCCATATAGCCAGGAGTCTTGGAACAAGGCTTAGATGATGATATCAACGAACCCACAGGATGGGACAACTTTTCTCCCCCATTGATTGCTCTTTTCTGTTCTTCCTTTTCTCCCTTTGTTCCTTCTCTATTCGCTCCTAAATTATTCTGGTTACAAACTGATTCTGATACATGATAAAACTCAAAATTTCCCAAATCCCAACACCTTTTGCCTTGTGATGTTTGCCAAAAATTATTTGGCACAATAGTTTTGCTATCCAAATGAACCAGCCATAGAGCTTGGAAAAAAACAATTTTCAGTTGGAGATCCATGAAGCAAAGATGGTATTCTTAAAATACCAGACTAGTAGGAAGCTTTCCTGTTAATGTCTAAACCAAAGTCTTCTTTTTTTTATCAATTAAGCCATAGTCTTTTTACTTCAGCATTATGCAATCTCTTTCAATTCCAATTGTATTGAAATCGATGTCGGCATTTGTATTACCTTTATCACATTAAACAGACTCTAAGAGATTATTTTGAATTAAGATTCACCTTCATGTTACTCAATTTTTACTTTCACATCTACCCTTCCATCTTTTTATTGGGGTAAGATGCAAATAGGTACCTTGTACTTTGGGGGTAGTGACACAGAAGGGCCTGAACTTTTAAGTGGGACATTTTAGCACACTGAACTTTTAGAAATATATACTTAAGTCCAACTCTGTTAAAACTAACATTACAATGAGAGCAAAAATACAAATATGACCATGTTTAGATTCTCTTTTTCTCACTGAACTTTTATTTTACTCTTTTTTCCATTTGTATCTCTATACTTCTTTTCAATAAAGAATAAAAGCATTTGAATGGAACAATGAAGAGCATTTAAAAAAAAAAAAAAAGAAAATCCAAATATGAGTATTTTTATAATTTTATCCTCACTGTAATGTTAATTTTAACAGAGTTGGACTTAAGTGTATATTTTTAAAAGTTCAGGATACTAAAATGTCGCACTTGAAAGTTCAGGCCCTTAAGTGTCACTACCCCCAAAGTACAGGGTACCTATATGTAATTTACCATTTTTTCCAATCAGAAACAGATCAATGCATAATCTTATCAAATTAGATAAAAGATAAGTACAAGAAGAATCAGTTACCAGGATAAGAGCAAGCAATAACCCCCAATAAAGAATGAACCAATATGTAGAAGATCATCTACACCCTACACCCTTGGACAGGAACCTGATACAACTCATCCCTATTCACCAATACCACTTCTGGGGAAAAAATCATTGCACAATGCTGGTCACAATTATCCAGGATCTTGAGAGGGGTGAACTCAATATGGACCTGACCTTGGGCATCTATTGCACAAAGTCGCCGCTCTCAGACCCAAACATGCATTTTCACATTTGTCAACCCAAGATTTTACAATTGCACCAAGCAATGGCTCGCACAAATAATTAATAATATCAATTTTACATGAGATATCAGCTATGTGCTTGTGGTGAAATTGAATCTCTCATCCATCTACTGGCCAGACTCGATTCAATCTTTTTGGATCAAAATGTAGAGGAGACTAGGGTTTAGTCAATTTCTCTAGTTGGCTTTTTTACCTGTTCTTCATTCTTTAATTCCTTAATATAGCCTACTAACTTGGGGGTGAAATTCCTAGTGAAAGATTAACACCTGTGATGTGCTGCATAAAAGAAGGCCAAATAAGTGCCTTTCCCCTCACATGTGCATCCTCTGTAAAGACAATGGTGAAACTATTTACCATATCTTTTTATCTTGTCATTTTTTGCTTTGTATTTGGGGGCATCTTTGTTCTCTCTTTGGGTGCATGGGGACTCCACCTTAGGATGTGGTGGGTCTCTTTGACCCAAACTTCTTGAGACAGCCAAAGAAAAGGAGAAGGTTATTGTGGAAAACAATGAAGGTGGCTATGATATGGATTGTATGGAAAGAAAGAAATGGGAGAATTTTCAACAAAAAGAGTAGGCCAAAGGTGGAAATCATAGACAGTAAAAATTAAAGTCACACACTGGATGAAGACTCTAGAAGCCTTCCAAGTTTTCTCACTGAATGGCATTCTGAGAACTTGGAAAGAAGTCGAACTTTCGACCCAAGAAAAGGAAAGAACCAATCATGGACTGGAGAACCCCAGCAACCAACTTTATAAAACTTAACTTTGATGGAAGTTTTATTGATAATCAAGCTGTGGCTGGGTTAGGAGGTCTATTTCGAGATTCAGAAGGAAAGGTTCCGCTTTGTATTCAGAACCATTAGAGCACGGAAATGCATTCACAGAACTATTTGGATTACTACATGTATTAAAATTTGCTAAGCAATTTGGATTCCACAACTTGGATGTGAAAGGGGATTCTCAGGTGGTCATTTCTTGGACAATATGCAGTACCCAAACCCCATGGATCTATAGGCACACAGTTCGGGAAATTGAAAGTATTATAAGGGAGTTGACTGTTCCTTTTAAATGGATGAGAAGACCAGAAAATGGGATGGCGGATATTCTACATAAACAAGGAGATGTTAGACATCAAATGTTTTGGACAAAGCTGTGAATTTGTTGTTTGGGGTGGAGAATAATCCACCTCATTGTACTCTTCAAGTTTGGCTTTAATTAGATCTTCTTTTATTTATTGATCAGAAAAAAAAAAAGAGTGGTTAGTTCAGGACTGTAGAAGAGAATAAATCTTTATATTTGTAAAATTGAGATTGACATGATTACTTTTCACAATATATTCTAGTTAGTTTAATTTTTCACTTATGGTTTTTAAACTTACAATAATCTAGAAAAGGTTACTTAGGTGGAGTTTGGCATGCTTCCATAGAATCAATGCCAGTGAACTTTTGGATTTCTAAGAAACAGTTTTTAAGCTTGGAGGTGTTGGTATTCAGCCTTTAAAAATATGGGGAGGCAGGCTAGGAGAAAGCTAAATTGCAAAAAAATATGGGGAGGCAGGCTTGGGCTGGGAAACTAATCCCGTTGACAGCTCTTATGGTTTGGGCCTGTGGTCAGGAATTATGAAAAATAGAGAGCTAATTGTTTATTTGGTCTCCTTCAAATTAGGACATGGAGAGCGCATTTACTTTTGGAAGGACAAGTGGTATGGTGAAGCACCTCTGGAATTAGTTTTTCCTCATATCTTTGCTATTGCTCAGGACAAGTTGCAACTGTTAAGGATTGCTATGAGGTGATTGGTGGTCAAATAGTTTGGAGCCCACAGTTGAAAAGAAATGTGGACAACTTGTTGTTTGACCCTGTAGCTTTGTTATTGGGTAATTTAAATCAGATTCAACTTCAGCTGTCTAATCAGGATCCTTTGTGGTGGAAAGGTACCAATTCTGGAACTTTCACTGTCAAATCTTTAGCTCTTAATCTGAGTCCAGATGATGGAGTGAGAGTTCACTGGTTTTGGATTTGGGGGCAAAAAGTTCCATCTAAGGCTATCTTCTTCTTATGGACCACCCTCAAAGGAAGAATTTCGACCATTGACAGCTTAAAATCCAAAGGGATGTAAGTTATATACAGATGCTGCTTGTGTCAAGAAGTTAAGGAGTCTATAAATCACCTTTTGATCCATTGCAGTTTCACCTATAAGGCGTGAGGGCACATGTTGTCTCTGTTTGGTGTTCAGTGGGCCACTCCCCCAGGCATTGTGAACCTAGTGGCCTCTTGGCAAGCAATCCCTTTCAGTGCTAGGGGGAACTGGGGAAGTTCCTTTAGCATATGGTTCCTATAGCCTTATGTTGGTGTGTATAGAGGGAGAAGAATGACAGTCCTTTCAGCGGAATGTTCAGTGCAAAACCTTGCATATGGTATTTCTAAATCTTGTATTTTCACTGTGCATACTTCTATTTGCATTCTTCCCAAACTGAGCCTTCTCAGTTTGGAAGGAGTACAAATACAAATATGTAAAGTGTAAAGCCTTGTATTTTGTATTTATTTGCACTGTACATATTTGTATCTGTACTCTTTCTCAGTTTGGAAGGAGTACAAATACAAATATGTAGAGTGCAAAGCCTTGTATTTTGTATGTATTTGCACTGTACATATTTGCATCTGGTACTCTTTCCAAACTAAGCCTTCAGGAAAAATCAGCTTCAATTGAGGAGGTTTTTGGAAAGATGGAGAGGCTTCTGGTGCATTGGGCAACTGTATCGTAGAAATTTAAAGGTCTTATATTTGCTGATTTTTGTAGACAATGGGGGGGGAGATTGTATGAGGCAATAATTTTGCCATGTAATGCTCTGACTATCTCTTCAGGGATTTAGTTCCCCTTTTATCTCCTCATTACCCTGGGTAGGAACCTCTCCCCCTTGCTCTTCCCTTATTAATAAAATTATCATTTACCTTTCAAAAAAAAAAAAAAAGAGTTTGGATATGTGAAATTCCAATATCTAATTCCTTTTATCAGTTCAAAGTCATTTTCAGAAGTGATTTAGAAAACCTAGTGCTTTATTGATAAAAAGGGATCATTTTCAACTCAAAAAGATCCTTTGAATAGCGATTCTGCTGAGCAGCATTCTATCCAAATGCAGCCTTAGTTTTCTCATTTATTTTTAACTGTGTATTCTTTATGGAGCAATACAGCCTTCACTTGAACTAAGAGATTCTAACATCAATTCTCATCCCCATATCATAATAAATTGGTCCATGATGCTAATGTATGACCAAATGAACACCATCTAAGACAATGCCACTACAACAAGAATGATAAGGATATTCAAAAAGCATGTTATTCATTTCATCCACCCCAAGACTCTCGACGTCTCAAACCAGCAGAGAATTAATCATGATCCTACTCAATCCCTACAGAACTCCCTAATTGTCCATTGGAATGAATAGAGTTAAAAAGAAACCGCATCCCATTGATTGCCAGTAGTCCATTCCATGCCCCCAATTACGTGTCTGGCTATGCGTGGTTTGGTTCTGCAGTAGTTATGTCACCGCATTTAAGTTTTAACCCCGATTATGAAAGCAATATAGTCTTAACAGATCTAATTTAATATAGAGAAGCACGCATAGATTTCAGACTTTATCTCTTGGAGCAACAATCTAAAAGACTAATCAAGGACAAAATGAAGTCCGAACGAGCAATTCAACAATCAAGGAAAATATAACGTTCTCCTGAATTTACCAAAAAAAAAAACAAATATAACGTTGAATGTAGTCGAACCATTCAATTCCCTCTGAAAAACCTCTGGCTGCATCTTGTTTGGGATACCCAGAACAGAACTTTTGCCAAAAATAACAAAAGTAGATCTCCCCGCTCTGACGCAAAACTCATCACTTCAATTTCTATTTAAACACACAAACCACATACCCAAAACGAGAGAGAGAGAGAGAGAGAGAGAGAGAGATCCGGAATGGTCATCTCAGAAATGAAAAATGTCAGTGTTATTTTTGGGGGAAAATTCAGGGTCTAAAGGACTAATCGCTAATTGCAACTAGAAGAGGCAAAGAAAAACAGGAAAAATAAATAGAAGGATATGCATAATGATCCAGGTACCTGTTGAAGGAGATTGGAGAGAAGCCCAAAGAGCTGAGCGTCTGCTCTTCCTTCTTCGGCCATGGTTGCTTGCTGAGATATTCCTTGTGTTACGGAACAACAGCGGTTTTCTTGTTTTTAAGCAGCGGATATTTTCCTTCACGTCAGGTAACGTTGGCTGTTTGGAAAACACAGCCTCTCCTGTTTTAAAGGAGCTTAGGCTGTTGTAAATCTTCCTGCACATGACACGTTATCCCATTAACGCTATGTTCATCTTTTAATTGAAAAGATATTGATTGCAATTACAATTTTACCCCATACCATGCCAACTGTCATGTACAGCCCAGCCTGTTTTCTCGAAGCAGGCAAACTTCTTGCTTGTTTTGAATTCGATTAAATATTCAAAGATTCTTGCTCAATTCGATTTTACCATATTAATTATTTTAGGTAATTAATATATATCTTATAAATATTTTATTTATATAAAGTATATAAGTTTGAATGTTATATATAAATTACTGAAAATGCTTAAATATTTTATATATTGTCTATGTGAATTATATAATCAATCAGATTTGAATATTTAACCAATTGAATTAGGTCACATCCGAATTCAATTTTAATAGTTAAGCATCATTAATAAAATTTGACCAATTATAATTTTTGAATTATCTTAATTCAATTTGATTATGTCAAATCTCAATTTTAAAATTGGATTTTGGACACCATTCAGAACCCTATACAAAAATAGTTGTTTTTGACACATCTAATATATATTAAGAGACCGTTTGTTTTACGGTCAGAATCGAAATCAAAATCCTTTGGAATTGAAATCGAAATGTTTGTTTGGTTCAGACAGAAATGGGAATGAGAAATGGAATCAATAACAAAGGGATTTCATTCCCAAGGGAGGGGCAAGGAATGGCAATTCCCTCAAATGGGGGAATGTCAGTCTAGTAGGAATGGGAATAAGATTCCGATTCTGCCCAACCAAACAATTGGAATGGGAATAGCCCATTCTGATTCCGATTCCAGACCTCTATTRTGAAYCAAACRGGGCCTAAAGGGTTATGATCAAACTAGAGCCCTTCTACTCAAACATGTGGCTTCCTATTAATTCAAGAAATAAAATCTTAGAAGTGGTTGTTCCCATTCTTAGAAAAAAGTGTAAATACAAAACTCCACTTCCAAAGAAATTGCACATTTTTACACATACCCATCAAATAAATATTTGTTACTTTTAAAAACGTGGCTATCTATGAAAAAACATGGAACCCATAACTAACTTCGCTAATCCAACTTCCTAACTGAAATAAAATACTCAATTTAAATGTTATGCATTCCATTTATACATATGACCGGTACAAAACCCTCTCTTAAAGCTCCATTTGGAAGGAGAGTACAAATACAAATATGTAGAGCGAAAAACTTTATATTTTGGATTATTTTGTATAAATTTGTACTGTACATTTTTGTATTTATACTCCTTCCAAATTAAGTCTAATGGTGACCCCATGTGCTATATTTAGTATGGTAATTTAAAACCGGGACAAATTGTCAAATCCTTGCAAATTGTTTGCAATAAATATGTTTACATATAAATAGTATTTTTAAGGAAAATTTACATATGAATAGGGATTTTTATAAACAGAATTGTCAAATATATTTGCTTTCAAATAAGATTGAATGTGAAAAACAAACTTCATATTCCCCAAATTATTTCAAAAGAAGTTGGATCATAAAGTAAGGTATTATTTAGAAATAAAACTTTATTTAATATCTTAAATTAAATAACAAATATATACATAAAAACTAAATAATATGCATGTTAACCTAAATTTAGAACATTTTCTTTAATATTTATTTAATATTTTTAATTTTTAATCTTAATTTATTACAAATATCACTATCTTAATTAACGAATGGGGACGTAGCTCATATAGTAGACCGCTCGCTTTGCATGCGAGAGTTTCGATCTTCGATACCCCGCATCTCAAAGTTATTTTTATCCTCCCAATTCACCAATATATTTTAGAGTGTTTTGATCTTTTTAAAAATTTCTTATTTTCTTTGATTTTTCTTTATTATTTTTAATTTTTTTAGTTTTAATTTATTATAACAATTACTATCATAATTAACAAATAGGGAAGTAGCTTAAATGGTAGAGCGCTTGTTTTGCATGCGAGAGGTATGGGTTTCAGTACACCGCATCTCGAAATTATTTTTATCCTCACAAATTAACAATATATTTTAGGGTGATTTGATATTTTCAGGAATTTCTTATTTTCTTTCATTTTTATTTATTATTTTGAATTTATCAAATTTTAATTTATTACAACAATTACTATCTTAATTAGAAAATGGGGATGTAGCTCAAATGGAACAACGCTCGCTTGGCATGCGAGATGTACGAGGTTCAATAGCCAACATCTCTAAATTACTTTTACCTCACAACTCAACAATATAATTTAGGGTGTTTTAATAATTTTCAAGAATTTCTTATTTTCTTTCATATTTGTTTATTATTAATAACTTTTAATTTTATTGTATTGCAACAATTACTATCATAACTAACAAATGGGTATGTAACACAAACGGTAGAGTGCCCGCTTTGCATGTTAAAGGTACGGGGTTCGATACCCCGCATTTCCAAATTATTTTTATCCTCACAACTCATCAATATATTTCAGGGTGTTTTGATCTTTTCAGGAATTTCTTATTTTCTTTCATATGTATTTACTATTTTTAACTTATTACAACAATTACTCTCATTATTAACAAATGGGGATATAGCTCAAATGGTAGAATGCTCGCTATGCATGCGAGAGGTACAACGACCGATACCGCAAATCTCGAAATTATTTTTATCCTCACAAATGAACAATATATTTTAGGGTGATTTGATATTTTCAGGAATTTCTTATTTTCTTTCATTTTTWTTTATTATTTTGTATTTATCAAATTTGAATTTATTACAACAATTACTATCTTAATTAACAAATGGGGATGTAGCTCAAATGGTACAGCGCTTGCTTAGCTTGCGAGAAGTACGAGGTTCAATACCCCGCRTCTCTAAATTATTCTTACCTCACAACTCAGCAATATAATGTAGGGTGTTTTAATAATTTTTCATAAATTTCTTATTTTCTTTCATATTTATTTATTATTTTTAATTTTTTAATTTTATTGTATTGCAACAATTACTATCATGACTAACAAATGGGTATGTAGCACAAGCGGTAGAGTGCCCTCTTTGCRTGTTAATGGTACGGGGTTCGATACCCCGCATTTCCAAATTATTTTTATCCTCACAACTCATCAATATATTTGAGGGTGTTTTGATCTTTTCAGCAATTTCTTATTTTCTTTCATACGTATTTACTATTTATAACTTATTATAATAATTACTCTCATTATTAACAAATGGGGATGTAGCTCAAACGGTATAATGCTCGCTATGCATGCGAGAGGTACAGCAACCGATACCCCGCATAACCAAATTATTTTTATCTTCACAATTCACCATATGTTAAGGTGTTCTGAACTTTTCTAGAATTTCTTATTTTCTTTAATATTTATTTATTATTTTTAATTTTTAATTTTAATTTATTACAACAATTACTATCATACTTAACAAACGGGGACGTAGCTCAAACAGTAGAGCGCTTGCTTTGCATGTTAGGAATTTCTAATTTTCTTTCATATTTATTTATTATTTTTAATTTTTAAGATTAATTTATTACAACAATTGCTATCTTAATAAACAAATGGGGATGTAGCTCAAACGGTAGAGTGCTCGCTTAGCATGCGAGAGGTACAGGGTTCGATACCCTGCATCTCCAACTTAATTTTATCCTCACCACTCACTAATATATTTTAGGGTGTTTTGATATTTTCTGGAATTTTTTATTTTCTTTCATTTTTATTTATTATTTTAAATGTCTACAACATTTATTATTATAATAATCAAATGGGGATGTAGGTCAAATGGTAGAGCGCTCGCTTTGCATGCTAGAGGTACGGGGTTTGATACCCCGCATCTCCAAATTACTTTTATCCTCATAAKCCATCAATATATTTTAGGGTATTTTGATCTTTTTTCCGGAATTTCTTATTTTCTTCCATATTTATTTATTATTTTTAATTTACTACAACAATTTCCATCACAATTAACATATGGGCATTTTCCTCAAATGGTAGAATGCCCACTCTGCATGCAAGAGGTACGAGGATTTATACCCCGTATCTGCAAATTATTTTTATCTTCACGACTCACCAATATTTTTTAAGGTGTTTTGATCTTTTCAGGAATTTCTTGTTTTCTATCATATACATTTATTATTTTAAATTTTTGTCGGTTAAATTTATTACAACAATTACCATCATAATTTACAAATGGGGACGTAACTGAAAAGGTAGAGTGCTTGCTTTGCTTGCAAGAGGTACGAGGATCGATACACCGCATTTCCAAATTATTTTTATTCTCACAACTCACCAATATATTTTAGGGTGTTTTGGCCTTTTCAGGAATTTCCGACTTTGTTTCATTTTTATTTTTTATTTTTAATTGTTTTAGGTTTAATTTATTATAACGATTACTATCATAGTTAAGAAATGGGGATGTATATCAAATAGTAGAGTTCCCGCTTTGCATGTTAGAGGTACGTGGTTCGATACATGCATTTCCAAATCATTTTTGTCCTCACAACTCGCCAATATATTTTATGGTGTTTTGCTCTTTTCAGGAATTTCTTATTTTCTTTCATACGTATTTACTATTTTTAACTTAGTATAACAATTACTCTCATTATTAACAAATGGGGATGTAGCTCAAACGGTAGAATGCTCGCTATGCATGCGAGAGGTACAGCAACCGATACCCCGCATCTCCAAATTATTTTTATCCTCACAAATGAACAATATATTCTAGGGTGATTTGATATTTTMWGGAATTTCTTATTTTCTTTCATTTTTATTTATTATTTTGTATTTATCAAATTTGAATTTCTTACCACAATTACTATCTTAATTAACAAATGGGGATGTAGCTCAAATGGTAGAGCGTTTGCTTATCTTGCGAGAAGTACGAGGTTCAATACCCCGCATCTCTAAATTATTCTTACCTCACAACTCAGCAATATAATGTAGGGTGTTTTAATAATTTTTCATAAATTTCTTACTTTCTTTCATATTTATTTATTATTTTTAATTTTTTAGGTTTAATTTATTATAACGATTACTATCATAGTTAAGAAATGGGGATGTATATCAAATAGTAGAGTTCCCGCTTTGCATGTTAGAGGTACGTGGTTCGATACATGCATTTCCAAATCATTTTTGTCCTCACAACTCGCCAATATATTTTATGGTGTTTTGCTCTTTTCAGGAATTTCCTATTTTGTTTCATTTTATTTTTTATTTTTAATTGTTTTAGGTTTAATTTATTATAACGATTACTATCATAGTTAAGAAATGGGGATGTATATCAAATAGTAGAGTTCCCGCTTTGCATGTTAGAGGTACGTGGTTCGATACATGCATTTCCAAATCATTTTTGTCCTCACAACTCGCCAATATATTTTATGGTGTTTTGCTCTTTTCAGTAATTTTTATTTTCTTTCATACGTATTTACTATTTTTAACTTATTATAACAATTACTCTCATTATTAACAAATGGGGATGTAGCTGAAACGGTAGAATGCTCGCTATGCATGCGAGAGGTACAGCAACCGATACCCCGCATCTCCAAATTATTTTTATCTTCACAATTCACCAATATATGTTAAGGTGTTTTTGATATTTTCTAGAATTTCTTATTTTCTTTATTATTTATTTATTATTTTTAATTTTTAATTTTAATTTATTACAACAATTACTATCATAATTAACAAACGGAGACGTAGTTCCCACGGTAAAGCGCTTGCTTTGCATGCAAGAGGTACGGGGATKGATAAACCGCATCTCCAAATTTTTTTTATCATCACAACTGACCAATATATTTAAGGGTGTTTTGATCAATTCAGAAAATTCTAATTTTCTTTATTTTTATTTATTAATTTAAATTCTTTTCGATTTAATTTTTTATAACGATTACTATCATAATTAACAAATGAGGATGTTGCTCAAATGGTAGAGCACTTGCTTTGCATGCAACAGGTATGGGGATCATTACACCGCATTTCCAAATTACTTTTATCCTCACAACTCACCAATATATTTTAGAGTGTTTAGATGTTTTTAGGAATTTCTAATTTTCTTTCATATTTATTTATTATTTTTAATTTNTCATAATTAACAAATGGGGACGTAACTGAAATGGTAGAGTGCTTGTTGTGCTTGCAGGAGGTACGGGTATCGATACACCGCATTTCCAAATTATTTTTATCCTCACAACGCACGAATATATTTTAGGGTGCTTCGGTCTTTGCATGTTAGAGGTAGGTGGTTCGATACATGCATTTCCAAATTATTTTTGTCCTCACAACTCGCCAATATATTTTATGGTGTTTTGCTCTTTTCAGGAATTTCTTATTTTCTTACTTATTCATTTATTATTTTTAATTTHTAATTTTAATTTATTACAAAAATTACGATCATATTTAACGATTGGGGACGTAACTCAAATAGTAGAGCTCTAGCTTTGCATGCAAGAGGTTCGAGGTTTGTTACCCCGCATCTGAAAATTATTTTATACTCTCAACTAACCAATATATTTTAGGGTGTTTTGATCTTTTGAGGAATTTCATATTTGCTTTCATTTTTATTTAATTATTTTAATTTTAATTTTAATTTTATTACAAATATCACTATCATAATTAACGAATGGGGACGTTGCTCATATAGTAGACCGCTCGCTTTGCATGCGAGAGTTTCGATCTTCGATACCCCGCATCTCAAAGTTTTTTTTATCCTCCCAACTCACCAATAT
>NW_010729116.1:3925472-3971594 GCF_000365185.1 Nelumbo nucifera | reverse complement strand
ATTTTTAATTTATTGTATTACAACAGCAACTATCATAACTAACAAATGGGGATGTAGCAAAACAGAAGAGGGCTCGCTTTGCATGTTAAAGGTACAGGGTTCGATAAACCACATTTCCAAATTATTTTTATCCTCACAACTCACCAATATATTTTAAGGTGTTTTGATCTTTTCAGGAATTTCTTATTTTCTTTCATATTCATTTTCTATTTATTATTTTTATTTTTAATTTATTAAAACAATTAGTTTCATAAATAACAAACGGGGATGTAGCTCAAACGGTAGAGAGCTTGCTTTGCACGCAAGAGGTACAGGGATGGATAAACCGCATCTCCAAATTATTTTTATCATCACAACTGACCAATATATTTTAGGGTGTTTTGATCATTTCAGGAAATTCTAATTTTCTTTCATTTTTATTTATTATTTTAATTTTTTTTCGGTTTAATTTATTATAACGATTACTATCATAATTAACAAATGAGGATGTTGCTCAAACGGTGGAGCACTTGCTTTGCATGCAAGAGGTACGGGGATCGAAACACTGCATTTCCAAATTATTTTTTTCCTCACAACTCACCAATATATTTTAGAGTGTTTAGATCTTTTTAGGAATTTCTAATTTTCTTTCATATTTATTTATTATTTTTAAATTTTAAGTTTAATTTATTACAACAATTACTATCTTAATTAACAAATGGGGATGTAGCTCAAACGGTAGAGTGCTYGCTTAGCATGCGAGAGGTACGGGGTTCGATACCCTGCATCTCCAACTTATTTTTATCCTCACAACTCACTAATGTATTTTAGGGTGTTTTGATCTTTTCTGGAATTTTTTATTTTCTTCCATTTTTATTTATTATTTTTAATTTCATACAACATTCACTATTATAATAATCAAATGGGGATGTAGCTCAAATGGTAGAGCGCTCGCTTTGCATGCGAGAGGTACGGGGTTCGATACCCCGCATCTCCAAATTACTTTTATCCTCATAAGCCATCAATATATTTTAGGGTATTTTGATCTTTTCAGGAAATTCTTATTTTCTTTCTTATTTATTTATTATTTTTAATTTATTACAACAATTTCTATCACAATTAACAAATGGGCATTTTGCTGAAATGGTAGAATGCCCGCTCTACATGCAAGAGGTACGGGGATCGATACCCTGTATCTCCAAATTATTTTTATCTTCACAACTCACCAATATGTTTTAAGGTGTTTTGATCTTTTCAGGAATTTGTTATTTTCTTTCATATACATTTTTTATTTTAAATTTTTGTCGGTTTAATTTTATTACAACAATTACCATCATAATTAACAAATGGGGACGAAGCTTAAAAGGTAGAGTGCTTGCTTTGCTTGCAAGAGGTACGGGGCTCGATACACCGCATTTCCAAATTATTTTTATCCTCACAACTCGCCAATATATTTTATGGTGTTTTGATCTTTTCAGGAATTTCTTATTTTCTTACTTATTCATTTATTATTTTTAATTTATTACAAAAATTACTATCATAATTAACGATTGGGGACGTAGCTCAAATAGTAGAGCTCTACCTTTGCATGCAAGAGGTTCGAGGTTCGTTACCCCGCATCTGAAAATTATTTTTATACTCTCACCAATATATCATAGGGTGTTTTGATCTTTTGAGGAATTTCTTATTTTCTTTCATTTTTATTTATTAATCTTAATTTTAATTTTAATTTATTACAATTATCCCTATCAAAATTAACGAATGGGGACGTAGCTCATATAGTTGACCGCTCGCTTTGCATGCGAGAGTTTCGATCTTCAATACCCCGCATCTCAAAGTTATTTTTATCCTCCCAACTCACCAATATATTTAAGAGTGTTTTGATCTTTTTAAGAATTTCTTATTTTCTTAGATTTTTCTTTATTATTTTTATTTTCTTAGTTTTAATTTATTATAACAATTACTATAATAATTAACAAATGGGGAAGTAGATTAAATGGTAGAGCGCTTGTTTTGCATGCGAGAGGTATGGGTTTCAGTACACCGCATCTCCAAATTATTTTTATCCTCACAAATGAACAATATATTTTAGGGTGATTTAATATTTTCAGGAATTTCTTATTTTCTTTCATTTTTATTTATTATTTTAAATTTATCAAATTTGAATTTATTACAACAATTACTATCTTAATTAACAAATGGGGATGTAGCTCAAATGGTAGAGCGCTTGCTTAGCTTGCGAGAAGTACGAGGTTCAATACCCCGCATCTCTAAATTATTCTTACCTCACAACTCAGCAATATAATGTAGGGTGTTTTAATAATTTTTCATTAATTTCTTATTTTTTTCATATTTATTTATTATTTTTAATTTTTAATTTTATTGTTTTGCAACAATTACTATCATGACTAACAAATGGGTATGTAGCACAAACGGTAGAGTGCCCTCCTTGCATGTTGATGGTACGGGGTTTGATACCCCGGATTTCCAAATTATTTTTATCCTCACAACTCGTCAATATATTTGAGGGTGTTTTAATCTTTTCGGTAATTTCTTATTTTCTTTCATACGTATTTACTATTTTTAACTTATTACAACAATTACTCTCATTATTAACAAATGGGGATGTAGCTCAAACGGTAGAATGCTCGCTATGCATGCGAGAGGTACAGTGACCGATACCCCACATCTCCAAATTATTTTTATCTTYACAATTCACCAATATATGTTAAGGTGTTTTGATCTTTTCTGGAATTTCTTTTTTTCATTAATATTTAATTATTATTTATTTATTTTTAATTTTAATTTATTACAACAATTACTATCATAATTAACAAATGGGGATGTAGCTCGACCGGTAGAGCGCATACTTTGCATTCAAGGGGTACGGGGATCGTTACACCGCTTTTCCAATTATTTTTATCCTCACAACTCACCAATATATTTTTGGGTGTTTTTGAACTTTTCAGGAATTTCTTATTTTCTTTTGTTTTTATTTATTATTTTTAATTTTTAATTTATTGTATTACAACAGCAACTATCATAACTAACAAATGGGGATGTAGCAAAATTGAAGAGGGCTCGCTTTGCATGTTAGAGGTACGGGGTTCGATAAACCGCATTTCCAAATTAATTTTATCCTCACAACTCACCAATATATTTTCAAGGGTTTTGATCTTTCAGGAATTTCTTATTTTAATTCATATTCATTATTATTTATTATTTTTAATTTTATTTTATTAAAACAATTACTTTCGTAATTAACAAACGGGGATGTAGCTTAAATGGTAGAGCGCTTGCTTTGCATGCAAGAGGTACGGGGATGGATAAACCGCATCTCCAAATTATTTTTATCATCACAACTGACCAATATATTTTAGTGTGTTTTGATCATTTCAGGAAATTCTAATTTTCTTTCATTTTTATTTATTATTTTAAATTTTTTTTTGGTTTAATTTATTATAACGATTACTATCATAATTAGCAAATGGGGATGTTGCTTAAACGATAGAGCACTTGCTTTGCTTGCAAGAGGTATGGGGATCGATACACCGCATTTCCAAATTATTTTTGTCCTTCCAACTCACCAATATATTTTAGAGTGTTTAGATCTTTTCAGGAATTTCTAATTTTCTTTAATATTTATATATTATTTTTAATTTTTAAGTTTAATTTATTACAACAATTACTATCTTAATTAACAAATGGGGATGTAGCTCAAACGGTAGAGTGCTCGCTTAGCATGCGAGAAGTATGGGGTTCAATTCCCCTCATCTCCAACTTATTTTTATCCTCACTACTCACTAATATATTTTAGGGTGTTTTGATCTTTTCTGGAATTTTTTATTTTCTTTCACTTTTATTTATTATTTTTAATGTCTTACAAYATTTACTATTATAATAATCAAATGGGGATGTAGCTCAAATGGTAGAGCGCTCGCTTTGCATGTGAGAGGTACGGGGTTCGATACCCCGCATATCCAAATTACTTTTATCCTCATTAGCCATCAATATATTTTAGGGTATTTTGATATTTTCAGGAAATTCTTATTTTCTTTCATATTTATTTATTATTTTTAATTTATTACAACAATTTCTATCACAATTAACAAATGGGCATTTTGCTGAAATGGTAGAATGCCCGCTCTGCATGCAAGAGGTACGGRGATCGATACCCCGTATCTCCAAATTAATTTTATCTTCACAACTCACCAATATGTTTTAAGGTGTTTTGATCTTTTGAGGAATTTCTTATTTTCTTTCATATACATTTATTATTTTAAATTTTTGTCGATTTAATTTTATTACAACAATTACCATCATAATTAACAAATGGGGACGAAGCTTAAAAGGTAGAGTGCTTGCTTTGCTTGCAAGTGGTACGGGGATCGATACACCGCATTTCCAAATTATTTTTATCCTCACAACTCACCATTATATTTTAGGGTGTTTTGGTCTTTTCAGGATACCCCGTATCTCCAAATTATTTTTATCTTCACAACTCACCAAAATATTTTAAGGTGTTTTGATCTTTTCAGGAATTTCTTATTTTCTTTCATATACATTTATTATTTTTTATTTTTTATTTTAATTTATTACAACAATTACCATCATACTTAACAAATGGGGACGTAGCTGAAACGGTAGAGCGCTTGCTTTGCATGCAAGAGGTACGGGGATCCATACACCGCATTTCCAAATTATTTTTATCTTCACAACTCACCTATATGTTTTAAGGTATTTTGATCTTTTCAGGAATTTCTTATTTTCTTTCATATACATTTTTTTTAACTTTTAATTTTAATTTCTTACCACAACTACCATCGTAATAAACAAATGGGGACGTAGCTGAAAAGGTTGAGAGCTTGCTTTGCATGTAAGAGGTATGGGGATCGATACACCACATTTCAAAATTATTTTTATCCTCACAAGTCACCAATATATTTTAAGGTCTTTTGATCTTTTCAGGAATTTCTTATTTTCGTTCATTTTTATTTTTTTATTTTTTATTTTTTTAAGTTTAATTTATGACAAYGATTACTATCATTATTAAGAAATGGGGATGTAGCTCAAATGGTAGACTGCGCGCTTTGCCTGTTAGAGGTACGGGTTTCGATACATACATTTTCAAATTATTTTTGTCCTCACAACTCACCAATATATTTTAGGGTGTTTTGATCTTTTCAGGAATTTCTTATTTTCTTACTTTTTCATTTATTATTTTTAATTTTTAATTTTACTTTATTACAAAAATCACTATCATAATTAACGAATAGGGACGTAGCTCAAAAAGTAGAGCTCTAGCTTTGCATGCAAGAGTTCGAGGTTCGTTACCCCGCATCTGAAAATTATTTTTATACTCGCATCTCACCAATATATTTTAGGGTGTCTGGATCTTTTGAGGAATTTTTTATTTTCTTTCATTTTAATTTATTATTTTTATTTTTATTTTTCATTTATTACAACAATCACTATCATAGTTAACGAATGGGGACGTAGCTCATATAATAGACCCATCGCTTTAAATGTGAGAGTTTCGATCTTCAATACCCCGCATGTCAAAGTTATTTTTATCCTCCCAACTCACCAATATATTTTAGACTGTTTTGATCTTTTTAAGAATTTCTTATTTCTTTGATTTTTTTTATTATTTTTAATTTATTTAGTTTTAATTTATTATAACAATTATTATCATAATTAACAAATGGGGAAGTATCTTAAATGGTAGAGTGCTTGTTTTGCATGCGAGAGGAATGGGGTTCAGTACACTTCATCTCCAAATTATTTTTATCCTCACAAATGAGCAATATATTTTAGGGTGATTTGATATTTTCAGAAATCTCTTATTTTTTTTTCATTTTTATTTATTATTTTGAATTTATCAAATTATAATTCATTACAACAATTACTATCTTAATTAACAAATGGGGATGTAGCTCAAATGGTAGAGTGCTCGCTTAGCATGCGAGACGTACGCGGTTCGATACCCCGCATCTCCAACTTATTTTTATCCTCACAACTCACTAATATATTTTATGGTGTTTTGATCTTTTCAGGAATTTCTTATATTCTTTCATATTTATTTATTATTTTTAATGTATTACAACATTTACAATTATAATAATCAATTGGGGAAGTAACTCAAGTGGTAGAGCGCTCGCTTTGCAAGCAAGAGGTACTGGGTTCGATACCCCGCATCTCCAAATTTCTATTATCCTCATAACTCATCAATACATTTTAGGGTATTTTGATCTTTTCAGGAATTTCTTATTTTCTTTCATATTTATTTATTATTTTTATTTTATTACAACAATTTCTATGACAATTAACAAATGGGGATTTTGCTCAAACGGTACAATGCTCGCTCTGCATGCAAGAGGTACGAGGATAGATACACCGCATTTCAAAATTATTTTTATCTTCACAACTCACCAATATGTTTTAAGGTGTTTTGATCTTTTCAGGAATTGCTTATTTTCTTTCATATACATTTGTTATTTTTAACTTTTAATTTTAATTTGTTACAACAATTACCATCATAATTAACAAATGGGGAGTTAGCTGAAATGGTAGAGAGCTTGCTTTGCATGTAAGAGGTACGGGGATCGATACACCGCATTTCCTAATCATTTTTATCCTCACAAGTGACCAATATATTTTAGGGTGTTTAATTTCTTCAGGAATTTCTTATTATCTTTCATTTTAATTGTTTATTTTTTATTTTTAATTTTTTTAAGTTTAATTTATGATAATGATTACTATTATAATTAAGAAATGGAGATGAAGCTGAAATGGTAGAGTGCTCGCTTTGCCTATTAGAGGTACAGGGTTCGATACATTCATTTCCAAATTATTTTTGTCCTCACAACTCCCCAAGATATTTTAGGGTGTTTTGATCTTTTAAGGAATTTCTTATTTTCTTACTTATTATTTATTATTTATTATTTATTATTTTTATTTGTTACAAAAATTACTATCATAATTAACCAATGGGGACGTAGCTCAATCGTTACCCCGCATATGAAAATTATTTTTATACTCGCAACTCACCAATATATTTTAGGGTGTCTTGATCTTTTGAGGAATTTCTTATTATCTTTCATCTTTATTTATTATTTTTAATTTGTAATTTTCATTTATTACAACAATCGCTATCATAATTAATGAATGGGGATGTAGCTCATATAGTAGACACCTCGCTTTGCATGTGAGCGTATCGAGCATCGATACCCAGCATGTCAAAGTTATTTTTATCCTCCCAACTCACCAATATATTTTTTAGGGTTTTAATCTTTTATAGAATTTCTAACTTCTTTGATTTTTTATTGTTATTTTTAATTTATTATAACAGTAACTATCATAATTAACAAATGGGAAAGTAGCTTAAATGGTAGAGTGCTTGTTTTGCATGCGAGAGGAATGGGGTTCAGAACACCGCATCTCCAAATTATTTTTATCCCCACAAATGAGCAATATATTTTAGGGTGATTTAATATTTTCAGAAATTTATTATTTTTTCATTTTTAATTATTAATTTGAAATTATCAAATTTTAATTTATTACAACAATTACTATCTTAATTAACAAATGGGGATGTAGCTAAAACGCTAAAGTGCTCGCTTATCTTGCTAGAGGAGCGGGGTTCGATACCCCGCATCTCCAACTTAATTTTATCCTCACAACTCACTAATTTATTTTAGGGTGTTTTGATCTTTTCCGGAATTTCTTATATTCTTTCATTTTTATTTATTATTTTTAATGTCCTAAAACATTTACTATTATAATAATCAACTGGGGATGTAGCACAAATTGTAGAGCGCTCGCTTCGCATGCGAAAGGTATGGGGTTCGATACCCCGCATCTCCAAATTACTTTTATCCTCATGAGTCATCAATATATTTTAGGGTATTTGATCTTTTCAGGAATTTCTTACTTTCTTTCATATTTATTTATTATTTTTAATTTATTACAACAATTTCTATGACAATTAACAAATGGAGATTTTGGTCAAACGGTAGAATGCTCGCTCTGCATGCAAGAGGTATGGGGATCGATACCCCGTATCTCCAAATTATTTTTATCTTCACAACTCACCAAAATATTTTAAGGTGTTTTGATCTGTTCAGGAATTTCTTATTTTCTTTCATATATATTTATTATTTTTAATTTTTAATTTTAATTTATTACCACAACTACCATCGTAATAAACAAATGGGGACGCAGCTGAAATGGTAGAGAGCTTGCTTTGCATGTAAGAGGTACGGGGATTGATACACCGCATTTCCAAATTATTTTTATCCTCACAAGTCACCAATATATTTTAAGGTCTTTTGATCTCTTCAGGAATTTCTTATTTTCTTTCATTTTCATTTTTTTATTTTTTATTTTTTTACGTTTAATTTATGATAACGATTACTATCATAGTTAAGAAATGGGGGTGTATCTCAAATGGTATAGTGCGCGCATTGCCTGTTAGAGGTACGGGGTTCGATACATACATTTCCAAATCCTCACAACTCACCAATATATTTTAGGGTGTTTTGATCTTTTCAAGAATTTCTTATTTTCTTACTTATTCATTTATTATTTTTAATTTCTAATTTTAATTTATTACAAAAATCACTATCATAATTAACGAATGGGGACGTAGCTCAAATAGTAGAGCTTTAGCTTCGCATGCAAGAGTTCGAGGTTCGTTACCCCGCATCTGAAAATTATTTTTATACTCTCAACTCACCAATATATTTTAGGGTGTTTTGATCTTTTGAGAAATTTCTTATTTTCTTTCATTTTTATTTATTATTTTAATTTAGTACAACAATCACTATCATAATTAACCAATGGGGACGTTGCTCATATAGTAGACCCCTCGCTTTGCATGTGAGTGTTTCGAGTTTCGATACCCCGCATCTCAAAGTAAGTTTTATCCTCCCAACTCACCAATATATTTTAGAGTGTTTTGATCGTTTTAAGAATTTCTTATTTTCTTTGATTTTTCTTTATTATTTTTAATTTATTTAGCTTTAATTTATTATAACAATTACTATCATAATTAACAAATGGGGAAGTATTTCAAACGGTAGAGTGCTTGTTTTGCGTGCGAGAGGAATGGGGTTCAGTACACCGCATCTCCAAATTACTTTTATCCTTACAAATGAGCATTATATTTTAGGGTGATTTGATATTTTCAGAAATTTCTTATTTTTATTCATGTTTATTTATTATTTTGAATTTATCAAATTTAAATTTATTAGAACAATTATTATCTTAATTAACAAATGGGGATGTAGCTCAAACGGTAGAGTGCTCGCTTAGCATGCGAGAGGTACGAGGTTCGATACCCCTTATCTCCAACTTATTTTTATCCTCACAACTCACTAATATATTTTTGGGTGTTTTGATCTTTTCAGGAATTTCTTATATTATTTCATTTTTATTTATTATTTTTAATGTCTTTCAACTTTTACTATTATAAAAATCAAATGGGGATGTAGCACAAATGGTAGAGCGCTCGCCTCGCATGCGAGAGGTACGGGGTTCAATACCCCGCATCTCCAAATTACTTTTCTCCTCATGTGTCATCAATATATTTTAGGGTATTTTGATGTTTTCAGGAATTTCTTATTTTTTCCATATTTATTTTTTATTTTTAATTTATTACAACAATTTCTATCACAATTAACAAATGGCGATTTTGCTCAAATGGTGGAATGCTCGCTTTGCATGCAAGAGGTATGGGGATCGATACCTCGTATCTCCAAATTATTTTTATCTTCACAACTCACAAATATGTTTTAAGTTGTTTTGATCTTTTCAGGAATTTTTTATTTTCTTTCATATACATTTATTATTTTTAATTTATTACAACAATTTCTATCACAATTAACAAATGGGGATTTTGCTCAAACGGTAGAATGCTCGCTCTGCATGCAAGAGGTACGGGGATCGATACCCCGTATCTCCAAATATTTTTATCTTCACAAATCACCAATATGTTTTAAGGTGTTTTGATCTTTTCAGGAATTTCTTATTTTCATTTATATACATTTATTATTTTTAATTTTTAATTTTAATTTATTACAACAATTACCATTATAATTAACAAATGGGGACTTAGCTGAAATGGTTGAGAGCTTGCTTTGCATGTAAGAGGTACGGGGATGGATACACCGCATTTCCAAATTATTTTTATCCTCACAAGTCGCCAATATATTTTAGGGTGTTTAGATCTTTTCAGGAATTTCATATTATCTTTTATTTTTATTTATTATTTTTTATTTCTAATTATTTTAAGTTTAAATTATGATAATGATTACTATTATAATTAAGAAATGGAGACGTAGCTCAAATGGTAGAGTCCTCGCTTTGCCTGTTAGAGGTATAGGGTTCGATACATGCATTTCCAAATTATTTTTGTCCTTACAACTCACCAATATATTTTAAGGTGTTTTGATCTTTTCAGGAATTTCTTATTTTCCTATTCATTTATAAAATTTTAATTTTAATTTTAATTTATTACAAAAATTACTATCATAATTAACAAATGGGGACGTAGCTCAAATAGTAGAGCTCTAGCTTCGCATGCAAGTGGTTCGAGGTTCATTACCACGCATCGGAAAATTATTTTCATACTCTCAACTCACCAATATATTTTAGGGTGTCTTGATCTTCTGAGGAATTTCTTATTTTCTTTAATTTTAATTTATTATTTTTAATTTTTAATTTTCATTTATTACAACAATCACTATCATAATTAATGGATGGGGACGTAGCTCATTTAGTAGACCCCTCGCTTTACATGTGAGAGTTTTGACCTTCGATACTCCGCATGTCCAAATTATTTTTGTCCTCACAAATGAGCAATATATTTTAGGGTGATTTGATATTTTCAAAAATTTCTTATTTTTTTCATTTTCATTTATTATTTTGAATTTATATAATTTTAATTTATTACAACAATTACTATCTTAATTAACAAATGGGGATGTATGTCAAACGATAGAGTGCTCGCTTAGCATCTAAGAGGTACGAGGTTCGATACCCCGCATCAAAAACTTATTTTTATCCTCACAAGTCACTAATATATTTTAGGGTGTTTTGATCTTTTCAGGAATTTCTTAAATTCTTTCATTTTCATTTATTATTTTTAATGTCTTACAACTTTTACAATTATAATAATCAACTGGGGATGTAACTCAAGTGGTAGAGCGCTCCCTTTGCATGCGAGAGGTACGGGGTTCAGTACCCCGCATCTCCAAATTACTTTTATCTTCATAAGTCATCAATATATTTTAGGGTATTTTGATCTTTTCAGGAATTTCTTATTTTCTTTCATATTTATTTAGTATTTTTAATTTATTACAACAATTTCTATGACAATTAACAAAAGGGTATTTTGCTCAAACGGTAGAATGCTCGCTCTGCATGCAAGAGGTACGGGGATTGATACCACGTATGTCCAAATATTTTTATCTTCACAACACACCAATATGTTTTAAGGTGTTATGATCTTTTCAGGAATTTCTTATTTTCATTCATATACATTTATTATTTTTAATTTTTAATTTTAATTTATTACAACAATTACCATCATAATTAACAAATGGCGACGTAGCTGAAACGATACAGCGCTTTGTTTTGCATGCAAGAGGTACGGGGATCGATACACCGCATTTCCAAATTTTTTTTATCTTCACAACTCACCAATATGTTTTAAGGTGTTTTGATCTTTTCCGGAATTTCTTATTTTCTTCCATATACATTTATTATTTTTAGCTTTTTTTAATTTATTACAACAATTACCATCATAATTAACAAATGGGGACCAAGCTGAAATGGTAGAGAGTTTGCTTTGCATGTAAGAGGTACGGGGATCGATACACCGCATTTCCAAATTATTTTTATCTTCACAAGTCACCAATATATTTTAGGGTGTTTTGATCTTTTCAAGAATTTCTTATTATCTTTCATTTTTATTTTTTATTTTTTATTTTTTTTAAGTTTAATTTATGATAAGGATTACTATTATAATTAAGAAATGGAGATGTAGCTCAAATGGTAGAGTGCTCGCTTTGCCTGTTAGAGGTACGAGGTTCGACACATGCATTTCCAAATTATTTTTGTCCTCACAACTCACCAAGATATTTTAGGGTGTTTTGATCTTTTCAGGAATTTCATATTTTCTTACTTATTTGTTTTTTATTTTTTATTTTTAATTTTAATTTATTACAAAAATTACTATCATAATTAAAGAATAGGGACGTAGCTCAAATAGTAGAGCTCTAGCTTTGCATGCAAGAGGTTCGAGGTTCGTTACCCCGCAATTGAAAATTATTTTTATACTCTCAACTCACCAATATATTTTAGGGTGTCTTGATCTTTTGAGGAATTTCTTGTTTTCTTTCATTTTTATTTATTATTTTTAATTTTTAATTTTCATTTATTACAACAATCACTATCATAATTAACGAATGGGGATGTAGCTCATATAGTAGACCCCTCGCTTTGCATGTGAGAGTTTCGAGCATCGATACCCCGCATGTCAAAGTTATTTTTATCCTCCCAACTCACCAATATATTTTAGAGTGTTTTGATCTTTTGTAGAATTTCTTATTTCTTTGATTTTTCTTTATTATTTTTAATTTATTTAGTTTTAATTTATTATAACAATTACTATGATAATTAACAAATGGGGAAGTAGTTTAAATGGTAGAGTGCTTGTTTTGCATGCGAGAGGAATGGGGTTTAGTACACCGCATTTCCAAATTATTTTTATCCTCACAAATGAGCAATATACTTTAGGGTGATTTGATATTTTCAGAAATCTCTTATTTTATTCTTTTATATTTATTATTTTGAATTTATCAAATTTTAATTTATTACAACAATTACTATCTTAATTAACAAATGGGGATGTAGCTCAAACGGTAGAGTGCTCGCTTAGCATGCGAGAGGTACGAGGTTCGATACCCCGCATCTCCAACTTTATTTTATCCTCACAACTCACAAATATATTTTAGGGTGTTTTGATCTTTTCAGGAATTTCTTTTATTCTTTCATTTTTATTTATTATTTTTAATTTCTTACAACATTTACAATTATAATAATCAACTGAGGATGTAACTCAAGTGGTAGAATGCTCGCTTTGCATGCATGAGGTACTGGGTTCGATACCCCGCATCTCCAAATTACTTTTATCCTCATAAGTCATCAATATATTTTAGGGTATTTTGATCTTTTCAGGAATTTCTTATTTTCTTTCATATTTATTTAGTATTTTTAATTTATTACAACAATTTCTATCACAATTAACAAATGGGGATTTTTCTCAAACGGTAGAATGCTCGCCCTGCATGCAAGAGGTATGGGGATCGATACCCCGTATCTCCAAATTATTTTTATCTTCACAACTCACCAATATGTTTTAAGGTGTTTTGATCTTTTCAGGAATTTCTTATTTTCTTTCATATACATTTATTATTTTTAACTTTTAATTTTAATTTATTACAACAATTACCATCATAATTAACAAATGGGGACGAAGCTGAAATGGTAGAGAGTTTGCTTTGCATGTAAGAGGTACGGGGATCGATACATCGCATTTCCAAATTATTTTTATCTTCACATGTCACTAATATATTTTAGGGTGTTTTGATCTTTACAGGAATTTCTTATTAACTTTCATTTTTTTTATTTTTTATTTTTAGATTTTTTAAGTTTAATCTATGATAACGATTACTATTATAATTAAGAAATGGAGATGTTGCACAAATGGTAGAGTGCTCGCTTTGCCTGTTAGAGGTATGGGGTTTGATACATGCATTTCCAAATTATTTTTATCCTCACAACTCACCAAGATATTTTAGGGTGTTTTGATCTTTTCAGGAATTTCTTATTTTCTTAATTTTTCATTTATTATTTATTATTTTTAATTTTAATTTAATACAAAAATTACTATCATAATTAATGAATGGGGACGTAGCTCAAATAGTAGAGCTCTAGCTTCGCATACAAGGGGTTCGAGGTTCGTTACCCCGCATCTGAAAATTATTTTTATACTCTCAACTCACCAATATATTTTAGGGTGTCTTGATCTATTGAGGAATTTCTTGTTTTCTTTCATTTTTATTTATTATTTTTAATTTTTAATTTTCATTTATTACAACAATCACTATCATAATTAACGAATGGGGGTGTAGCTCATATAGTAGACCCCTCGCTTTGCATGTGAGAGTTTTGAGCATCGATACCCCGCATGTCAAAGTTATTTTTATCCTCCCAACTCACCAATATATTTTAGAGTGTTTTGATCTTTTRTAGAATTTCTTATTTCTTTGATTTTGCTTTATTATTTTTAATTTATTTAGCTTTAATTTATTATAACAATTACTATCATAATTAACAAATGGGGAAGTAGCTTAAAAGGTAGAGTGCTTGTTTGCATGCGAGAGGAATGGGGTTCAGTACACCGCATCTCCAAATTACTTTTATCCTCACAAATGAGCAATATATTTTAGGGTGATTTGATATTTTCAGAAATTTCTTATTTTTTTCATTTTCATTTATTACTTTGAATTTATCAAATTTTAATTTATTACAACAATTATTATCTTAATTAACAAATGGGGATGTAGTTCAAACGGTAGAGTGCTTGCTTAGCATGCAAGAGGTACAGGGTTCGATACCCCGCATCTCCAACCTTTTTTTATCCTCACAACTCACAAATATATTTTAGGGTGTTTTGATCTTTTCAGGAATTTCTTTTATTCTTTCATTTTTATTTATTATTTTTAATGTCTTACAACATTTACAATTATAATAATCAACTGGGGATGTAACTCAAGTGGTAGAGCGCTTGCTTTGCATGCGAGAGGTACTGGGTTCGATACCCCGCATCTCCAAATTACTTTTATCCTCATAAGTCATCAATATATTTTAGGGTAATTTGATCTTTTCAGGAATTTCTTATTTTCTTTCATATTTATTTAGTATTTTTAATTTATTACAACAATTTCTATCAGAATTAACAAATGGGGATTTTTCTCAAACGGTAGAATGCTTGCTCTGCATGCAAGAGGTACGGGTAACGATACCCCGTATCTCTAAATTATTTTTATCTTCACAACTCACCAATATATTTGAAGGTGTTTTGATCTTTTCAGAAATTTCTTATTTTCTTTCATATACATTTATTATTTTTATTTTTAATTTTAATTTATTACAACAATTACCATCATAATTAACAAATGGCGACGTAGCTGAAACGATAGAGTGCTTGCTTTGCATGCAAGAGGTATGGGGATCCATACACCGCATTTCCAAATTATTTTTATCTTCACAACTCACCAATATATTTTAAGGTGTTTTGATCTTTTTAGGAATTTCCTATTTTCTTACTTATTCATTTATCATTTTTAATTTTTAATTTTAATTTATTACAAAAATTATTATCATAATTAACGAATGGGGACGTAGCTCAAATAGTAGAGCTCTAGCTTCACATGCAAGGCGTTCGAGGTTCGTTAACCCACCGGAAAATTATTTTTATACTCTCAACTCACCAATATATTTTAGGGTGTCTTGATCTTTTGAGGAATTTCTAATATTCTTTCATTTTAATTTATTATTTTTAATTTTTAATTTTCATTTATTACAACAATCACTATTATAATTAACGAATGGGGACGTAGCTCATATAGTAGACCCCTCACTTTGCATGTGAGAGTTTCGACCTTCGATACCCTGCATGTCAAAGTTATTTTTATCCTCCCAACTCACCAATATATTTTAGAGTGTTTTGATGATTTTAAGAATTTCTTATTTCTTTGATTTTTCTTTATTATTTTTAATTTATTATAAAAACTATTATCATAATTAACAAATAGGGAAGTAGCTTAGATGGTAGAGTGCTTGTTTTGCATGCAAGAGGAATGGGGTTCAGTACACTGCATCCCCAAATTATTTTTATCCTCACAAATGAGCAATATATTTTAGGCTCATTTGATATTTTCAGAAATCTCTTATTTTTGTCAATTTTATTTATTATTTTGAATTTATCAAATTTTAATTTATTGCAACATTTACTATCTTAATTAACAAATGGGGATGTAGCTCAAACGGTAGAGTACTCGCTTAGCATGCGAGAGGTACGGGGTTCGATACCTCGCATCTTGAACTTATTTTTATCCTCACAACTCACTAATATATTTTTGGGTGTTTTGATCTTTTCAGGAATTTCTTATATTCTTTCATTTTTATTATTATTTTTAATGTCTTGCAACATTTACAATTATAATAATCAACTGGGGAAGTAACTCAAGTGGTAAAGCGCTCGCTTTGCATGCAAGAGGTACTGGGTTCGATACCCCGCATCTCCAAATTACTTTTATCCTCATAAGTCAACAATATATTTTAGAGTATTTTGATCTTTTCAGGAATTTCTTATTTTCTTTCATATTTCTTTAGTATTTTTAATTTATTACAACAATTTCTGTCACAATTAACAAATGGGGATTTTGCTCAAACGGTAGAATGCTCGCTCTGCATGCAAGAGGTACGGGGATAGATACACCGCATTTCCAAATTATTTTTATCTTCACAACTCACCAATATGTTTTAAGGTGTTTTGATCTTTTCCGGAATTTCTTATTTTCTTTCATATACATTTGTTAATTTTAACTTTTAATTTTAATTTATTACAACAATTACCATCATAATTAACAAATGGGGACTTAGCTGAAATGGTAGAGAGCTTGCTTTGCATGTAAGAGGTACAGGGATCGATACACCGCATTTCCAAATTATTTTTATCCTCACAAATGAGCAATATATTTTAGGGTGATTTGATTTTTTTAGAAATTTCTTATTTTTTCATTTTTATTTATTATTTTGAATTTATCAAATTTTAATTTATTACAACAATTAGTATCTTAATTAACAAATGGGGATGTAGCTTAAATGGTAGAGTGCTCACTTAGCATGTGAGGGGTATGGGGTTCGATACCCCGCATCTCCTACTTATTTTAATCCTCACAACTCACTAATATATTTTAGGGTGTTTTGATCTTTTCAAGAATTTCTTATATTCTTTCATTTTTATTTATTATTTTTAATGTCTTACAACATTTACAATTATAATAATCAATTGGGGATGTAACTCAAGTGGTAGAGCACTCGCTTTGCATGCGAGAGGTACGGGGTTCGATATCTCGCATCTCCAAATTACTTTTATCCTCATAAGTCAACTATATATTTTAGGGTATTTTGATCGTTTCAGGAATTTCTTATTTTCTTTCATATTTATTTAGTATTTTTAATTTATTACAACAATTTCTATCACAATTAACAAACGGGTATTTTGCTCAAACGGTAGAATGCTCGCTCTGCATGCAAGAGGTACGGGGATCGATACCCCTTATCTCCAAATTTTATCTTCACAACACACCAATATGTTTTAAGGAGTCTTGATCTTTTCAGGAATTTCTTATTTTCTTTCATATACATTTATTATTTTTAATTTTTAATTTTAATTTATTACAACAATTACCATCATAATTAACAAATGAGGACGTAGCTGAAACGGTATAGCACTTGCTTTGCATGCAAGAGGTACGGGGATTGATACACCGCATTTCCAAATTATTTTTATCTTCACAATTCACCAATATGTTTTAAGGTGTTTTGATCTTTTCCGGAATTTCTTATTTTCTTTCATATACATTTATTATTTTTAACTTTTAATTTTAATTTATTACAACAATTACCATCATAATTAAAAAATGGGGACTTAGCTGAAATGGTAGAGAGGTTGCATTTGAATGTAAGAGGTACGGGGATCGATACACCGCATTTCCAAATTATTTTTATCCTCACAAGTCACCAATATATTTTAGGGTCTTTTGATCTTTTCAAGAATTTCTTATTTTCTTTCATTTTTATTTTTATTTTTTTTTTTAAGTTTAATTTATGATAACGATTACTATCATAATTAAGAAATGGGGATGTAGCTCAAATGGTAGAGTGCTTGCTTTGCCTGTTAGAGGTACGGGGTTCGATACATGCATTTCCCAATTATTTTTGTCCTCACAACTCACCAATATATTTTAGGGTGTTTTGATCTTTTCAGGAATTTCTTATTTTCATACTTATTCATTTATTATTTTTAATTTCTAATTTTAATTTATTACAAATATTACTATCATAATTAACGAATGGGGACGTAGCTCAAATAGTAGAGCTCTAGCTTTGCATGGAAGAGGTTCGAGGTTCATTTCCCCGCATCTGAAAAATATTTTTATACACTCAACTCACCAATATATTTTAGGGTGTTTTGATCTTTTGAGGAATTTCTTATTTTCTTTCATTTTTCTTTATTATTTTTAATTTTTAATTTTAATTTATTACAACAATCACTATCATAATTAACGAATGGGGACGTAGCTCATATAGTAGAACCCTCGCTTTGCATGTGAGAGTTTCGAGCTTCGATACCCCGCATCTCAAAGTTGTTTTTATCCTTCCAACTCACCAATATATTTTAGAGTGTTTTGATCTTTTTAAGAATTTCTTATTTTATTTGATTTTATTTTATTATTTTTAATTTATATACTTTTAATTTATTATAACAATTACTATCATAATTAACAAATGGGGAAGTAGCTTAAATGGTACAGTGCTTGTTTTGCATGCGAGAGGAATGGGGTTCAATACACCGCATCTCCAAATTATTTTTATCCTCACAAATGAGAAATATATTTTAGGGTGATTTGATATTTTCAGAGATTTCTTATTTTTTTCATTTTTATTTATTATTTTGAATTTATCAAATTTTAATTTATTACAACAATTACTATCTTAATTAACAAATGGGGATGTAGCTCAAACGGCAGAGTGCTTGCTTAGCATGTGAGAGGTACGGGGTTCGATACCCCGCATCTCCAACTTATTTTTATCCTCACAACTCACTAATATATTTTTGGGTGCTTTGATCTTTTCAGGAATATGTTATATTCTTCCATTTTTAATGTCTTACAACATTTACTATTATAATAATCAATTGGGGATGTAGCTCAAATGGTAGAGCGCTCGCTTCGCATGCGAGAGGTATGGGGTTCGATACCCCACATCTCCAAATTACTTTTATCCTCATAAGCCATCAATATATTTTAGGGTATTTTGATATTTTCAGGAATTTCTTATTTTCTTTCATATTTTTTTATTATTTTAACTTATTACAACAATTTCTATCACAATTAACAAATGGGGATTTTGCTCAAACGGTAGAATGTTCGCTCTACATGCAAGAGGTACGGGGATCGATACCCCGTTTCTCCAAATTATTTTTATCTTCACAACTCACCAGTATGTTTTATGGTGTTTTGATCTTTTCAGGAATTTCTTATTTTAATTATGATTTTTAATTTTTGTAGTTTTAGATTATTATAACAATTACTGTTATAATTAACAAATGGGGAAGTAGCTCAAATGGTAGAGTGCTTTCTTTGCATGCAAGAGGTATGGGGTTCGATACCCTGTATCTTCAATTTATTTTTATCCTCAGAACTCACCAATATATTTTAGGGTGTTTTGATTTTTCAGGAATTTCTTATTTTCTTTCATAATTATTTATTATTTTTAATTTTTAAGTTTCGTTTCTTACAACAATTACTTTCATTATTTTCTAATGGGGATGTATCTCAAATGGTAGAGTGCTTGCTTTGCATGTTAGAGGTATGGGGTGAGATACATGCATTTCCAAATTATTTTTATCCTCACAACTCACCAATATATTTTAGGGTGTTTTAATTTTTTCAGTAATTTCTTATATTCTTTCATTTTTATTTATTATTTTTAATTTTTAATTTTTATTTATTGCAACAATTACTATCATAATTTACAAATGGGTATGTATCTCAAACGGTTGACCGCTCGCTTTGCATGTGAGAGGTACGAGGTTCGATACCCCACATCTCCAATTTATTTTTTTCTTCACCACTCACCAATATATTTTAGGGTGTTTTAAAATTTTCAAGAATTTCTTATTTTCTTTCATTTTTATTTATTATTTTTAATTTTTTTATGTTTAATTTATTATAACAATTACTGTCATAATTAAAAAATGGGGATGTAGCTCAAATAGTAGAGTGCTTGCTTTGCATGCGAAAGGTATGGGGTTTGATACCCTGCATCTCCTAATTATTTTTGTCCTCACAACTCACCAATATATTGTTGGGAGTATTGATCTTTTCAGGAATTTCTTATTTTCTTTCCTTTTTATTTATTATTTATATTTTTTATTGTCAATTGTTTACTACAATTACTATCATAATTAACAAACGGTGGAGCGCTTGCTTTGCATGCGAGAGGTATGGGGTTCGATACCCCACATCTCCAAATTATTTTTGTCCTCAAAACCCAACAATTACTATCAAAATTTACAAATGGGGAGGTAGCACAAATGGTAGAGTTCCCGCTTTGCATATCAGAGGTACGGGATTCGATACCCAGCATTTCCAAATTTTTTTTATCCTCACAACTCACCAATATATTTTAGGGTGTTTTGATCTTTTCGGGAATTTCTTATTTTCTTTCATTTTTATTTATTATTTTTAATTTTTGATTTTAATTTATTATAACAATTACTAGCATAACTAACAAACGGGGATGTAGCACAAATGGTAGGGTGCTCGCTTTGCATGCGAGAGGTATGGGGTTCGATAAACCGCATCTCCAAAATATTTTTGTCCTCATAACTCATCAATATATTTTAGGGTGTTTTAATACTTTTAGTAATTTCTTATTTTTTTATTCTTTATTTACTATTATTAATTTATTACAACAATTATAATCATAATTAACAAATGGGGATGTAGCTCAAATGGTAGAATGTCCTGTCTACATGCAAGAGGTGCAGTGATCGATACCCCGAATCTCCAAATTATTTTTATCCTCACACCAATATATTTTAAGGTGTTTAGATGTTTTCTGGAATTTCTTATTTTCTTTCATATTTATTTATTAATTTTAATTTTTAATTTTAATTTATAACAATAATTTCTATGATAATTAACAAATGGGGATATTGCTTAAACGGTAGAGAGTTCGCTTTGCATGTAAGAGGTATGGGGTTCGATATCCCACATTTCCCAATTATTTTTATCCTCACAACTCACCAATATATTTTAGAGTCTTTTGATATTTTCAGGGATTTCTTATTTTCATTCATTTTTATTTTCCGTTTTTAATGTTTTAGGTTTAATATATTGTAACAATTACTACCATAATTAACAAATGGGGATGTAGCTCAAATGGTAAAGTGCTTGCTTTGCATGTTGGAGGTAAGGGGTTCGATACATGCATTTTCAAATTATTTTTATCCTCACAACTCACTAATATATTTTAGGGTGTTTTGATCTTTTCAAGAATTTCTTATTTTCTTTAATTTTTATTTATTATTTCTAATTTTTAATTTTAATTTATTACAACAATTGCTATGATAACTAACAAATGGGGGATGTATCTCATACAGTAGAGCGCTCGCTTTGCGTGCGAGAGGTACGAGGTTCGATACCCCACATCTCCAATTTATTTTTATACTCACAACTCTCAAATATATTTTAGGGTTCTTTGATCTTTTTTTAGAATTTCTTATTTTCTTTCATTTTTTTTATTAATTTTTAATTTATTACAACAATTACTATCATAATTATCCAATGGGGACGAAGTTCAAGTAGTAGAGCACTTGCTTTGCGTGTGAGTGGTTTGTGGTTCGATACCCCGCATCTCAAAATTATTTTTATCCTCACAACTCCCCAATATATTTTAGGGTGTTTTATCTTTTTAAGAATTTCTTATTTTCTTTCATTTTTATTTATTATTTTTAATTTTTTAGTTTTAATTTATTATAACAATTACTATCATAATTAACAAATAGGGATGTAGCTCAAAAGGATGAGTGCTTTCTTTGCATGCGAGAGGTATGTGGTTCGATACTCCGTATCTCCTAAGTATTTTTATCCTCAAAACTCACCAATATATTTTAGGGGGTTTTGATCTTTTCAGAAATTTCTTCTTCTCTTTCATACTTATTTATTATTTTTAATTTTTTAGTCTAATTTATTACAACAATTACTTTCATAATTTTCAAAAGGGGATGTAGCTCAAATGGTAAAGCACTTGCTTTTCATTTAAGAGCTACTGGGATCGATACACCGCATTTCCAAATTATGTGAGAGGTATGAGGTTTGATACCCCGCATCTCCAAATTATTTTTCTCCTCACAACTCACCAATATATTGTAGTGAGTTTTGACCTTTTCAGGAATTTCAAATTTTCTTTCCTTTTTACTTATTATTTTATATTTTTTAATGTCATTTCTTTACAACAATAACTATCATAATTAACAAACGATGGAGCGCTTGCTTTGCATGCGAGAGGTATGGGGTTTGATACCTCACATCTCCAAATTATTTTTATCATCAAAACCCAACAATATATTTTAGGGTGTTTTTATATTTTCTGGAATTTCTTATTTTCTTTCATATTTACTTATTATTTGTAATTTTTAATTTTATTTTATTACAAAAATTACTATTATAACTAACAAATGGGCATGTAACACAAAAGGTAGAGTGCCCGCTTTGCATGTTAGAGGTACGGGATTTGATACCCTGCATTTCAAAATTATTTTTATCCTCACAACTCACCAATATATTTTAGGGTGTTTTGATCTTTTCAAGAATTTCTTATTTTCTTTCATTTTATTTTATTTTATTACAACAATTACTAGCATAATTAACAAATGAGGATGTAGCTTAAACGGTAGAGCGCTCGCTTTGCTTGCGAGAGGTACATGTTTCGATACCCCGCATCTCCAAATTATTTTTATCCTCACAACTCACTAATATATTCTTGGGTGTTTTGATCTTTTCAGGAATTTCTTGTTTTCTTTCATATTTATTTATTATTTTTAATGTATTGCAACATTTACTATCATAATAAACAATAGGGGATGTAGCACAAATGGTAGAGCAGTCGCTTTGCATGCGAGAGGTAAGGGGTTGGATACCCTCCATCTCCAAATTATTTCTATCCTCATAACTCATCAATATATTTTAGGGTGTTTTGATATTTTCAGGAATTTCTTATTTTCTTTAATATTTATTTATTATTTTTAATTTATTACAACAAATACTATCTTAATTAACAAATGGGGATGTAGCTCAAATGGTTGAATGTTTTCTCTGCATGAGAGAGGTACGGTGATGAATACCCCTTATCTCCAAATTATTTTTATCCTCACAACTAACCAATATATTTTAAGGTATTTTGATGTTTTCAGGAATTTCTTATATTCTTTCATATTTATTTATTATTTATTATTTTTAATTTTAATTTATAACAACAATTTCTATGATAATTAACAAATGGGGATATAGCTCAAACGGTAGTTCATTCGCTTTGCATGTAAGAGGTACGGGGTTCGATATCCCACATTTCCAAATTATTTTTTTTCGTCACAACTCACCAATATATTTTAGGGTGTTTTCATCTTTTTAGGAATTTCTTATTTTCATTCATTTTTATTTAATATTTTTAATTTTTTAGGATTAATTTATTAACAAATGGGGATGTAGCTCGAACGGTAAAGTGCATGCTTTGCATGTTGGAGGTACGGGGTTCGATACATGCATTTGCAAATTATTTTTATTCTCACAACTCACCAATATATTTTAGGGTGTTTTGATCTTTTCAAGAATTTCTTATTTTCTTTCATTTTAATTTATTATTTTTAATTTTTAATTTTGATTTATTACAACAATGGCCAGGATAATTAACAAATGGGGATGTATCTCAAACGGTAGAGCGCTCGCAACTCACCAATATATTTTAGGGTGCTTTCATCTTTTTAAGAATTTCTTTTTTCTTTCATTTTCGTTATTAATTTTAAATTTTTAATTGTAATTTATTACAAAATTTACTATCATAATTTCTTTTTGCTTTGCGTGCGAGAGGTTTGTTGTTCGACGCCCTACAGCTCAAAATTATTTTTATCCTCACAACTCACCAATATATTTTAGGGTCTTTTATCTTTTTAAAAATTTCTTATTTTCTTTCATTTTTATTTATTATTTTTAATTTTTTTAGTTTTAATTTATTATAACAATTACTATCATATTTAACAATTGGAGATGTAGCTGAAATGGTCGAGCGCTCACTTTGCATGCGAGAGGTACGAAGTATGATACCCCGCATCTCCAAATTATTTTTATCCTCACCACTCTGCAATATAATTTAGGTGTTTTGATATTTTCAGGAATTTCTATTTTCTTTCATATTTATTTATTATTTTTAATTTTTAGTTTTTTTTTTTGTATTAGAACAACTACTATCATAACTAACAAATGGGTATGTAGCACAAACGGTAGAGTCCCCGCTTTGCATGTTCAAGGTAAGGTGTTCGATACCCCGCATTTCCAAATTATTTTTATCCTCACAATTCATCAATATATTTCAGGGTGTTTTGATCTTTTTTGGAATTTCTTATTTTCTTTAATATTTATTTACTATTTTTAATTTGTTACAACAATTAATATCATAATTAATAAATGGGGATGTAGCTCAAACGGTAAAAGGCTCGCTATGCATGTGAGACGTGCGGGGATCGATACCCCGCAACTCCAAAATATTTTTATCTTAACAACTCACCAATATATTTTACCGTGTTTTGATCTTTTCAGGATTTTCTTATTTTCTTTCATATTTATTTATGATTTATTATTTTTAATTTTAAATTATTACAACAATTACTATCATAATTAACAAATGGGGAAGTAGCTCAAACGGTAGAGCACTTGCCTTTCAATCATGAGATACGGGGAATCACACACCGCATTTCCAAATTATGTTTATCCTCACAACTCACCAATATATTTTAGGTGTTTTAAAATTTTCAGGAATTTCTTATTTTCTTTAATTTTTATTTATTATTTTTAATTAATTAAGTTTTACTTTATTATAACAATTACTGTCATAATTAACAAATGGGGATGTAGCTTAAACGGTAGAGTGCTTGCTTTGCATGCGAGAGGTATGGGGTTCAATACCCTGCATCTCCAAATTATTTTTTTCCTCACAACTCACCAATATATTGTAGGGAGTTTTGATCTTATCAGGAAATTCATATTTTCTTTACTTTTTATTTATTATTTTATATTTTTTAATGCCAATTCTTTACAACAATTACTATCATAGTTAACAAACGTTGGAGCGCTTGCTTTGCATGCGAGAGGTATGGGGTTCGATACCCCACATCTCCAAATTTTTTTTATCCTCAAAACCCAGCAATATATTTAGGGTGTTTTTATAGTTTCTGGAATTTGTTATTTTCTTTCATATTTACTTATTATTTGTAATTTGTAATTTTATTTTATTACAACAATTACTATCATAACTAACAAATGGGGAGGTAGCACAAATGGTAGAGTGCCCTCTTTGTGTGTCAGAGGTACGGGATTCGATACTCCGCATTTCCAAATTATTTTTATCCTCCCAACTCACCAATATATTTTAGGGTCTTTTGATCTTTTCAGGAATTTGTAATTTTCTTTCATTTTTATTTATTATTTTTAATATTTAATTTTAATTAATTACAACAATTACTAGCATAACTAATGAATGGGGATGTAGCACAAATGGTAGGGCACTCGGTTTGCATGCGAGAGGTATGGGTTCGATACCCTGAATCTCCAAATTACTTCTATCCTCATAACTCCTCAATATATTTTAGGGTGTTTTGATATTTTCAAGAATTTCTTATTCTCTTTATTATTTATTTACTATTTTTAATTTATTACAACAATTATTATCATTATTAACAAATGGGGATGTAGCTCAAACGGTAGAATGTTCGCTCTGCATGCGAGAGGTACGGCGTTCGATACCCTCCATCTCCAAATTATTCCTATCCTCATAATTCATCAATAAATTTTAGGGTGTTTTGTTATTTACAGGAATTTCTTATTTTCTTTAATATTTATTTATTATTTTTAATTTATTACAACAATTACTATCATAATTAACAAATGGGGATGTAGCTCAAATGGTAGAAGGTTTGCTCTACGTGTGAGAGGTACGGTGATCAATACCCCGCATCTCCAAATTATTTTTATCCTTACAACTATCCAATATATTTTAATGTATTTTGATGTTTTCAGGAATTTATTATTTTCTTTCATATTTATTTATTATTTTTAATTTTTAATTTTATTTTATAACAACAATTTCTATGATAATTAACAAATTGGGATATAGCTCAAACGGTAAAGCGTTCGCTTTCCATGTAAGAGGTACGTGGTTCGATATCCCGCATTTCCAAATTATTTTTTTCGTCACAACTCACCAATATATTTTAGGATGTTTTGATCTTTTCAAGAATTTCTTATTTTTATTTACTATTTTTAATTTTTTTAGCTTTAATTTATTATAACAATAACTATCATAATTAACAAATGGGGATGTAGCTCGAATGGTAAAGTGCTTGCTTTGCATGTTGGAGGTACGAGGTTTTGATACATGCATTTCCAAATTATTTTTACTCTCACAACTCACCAATATATTTTAGGGTGTTTTGATCTTTTCAGGAATTTCTTATTTTCTTTCATTTTAATTTATTATTTTTAATTTTTAATTTTACTTTATTACAACAATTGCTATGATAATTCACAAATGGGGATGTTTCTCAAACGGTAGAGCACTCGCAACTCACCAATATATTTTAGGGTGCTTTCATCTTTTTAAGAATTTCTTTAATCTTTCATTTTTATTTATTAATTTTTAATTTTTAATTGTAATTTATTACATCATTTACTATCATAATTAACCAATGGGGACGTAGCTCAAATAGTAGGGCACTCACTTTGCGTGCGAGAGGTTTGTGGTTCGACGCCCCGCATCTCAAAATTTATTCTATCCTCACAACTCACCAATATATTTTAGGGTCTTTTATCTTTTTACAAACTTCTTATTTTCTTTCATTTTTATTTATTATTTTTAATTTTTTTAGTTTTAATTTATTATAACAATTACTATCATAATTAACAAATGGGGATGTAGCTGAAATGGTAGAGCGCTCACTTTGCATGCGAGAGGTACGAAGTTTGATACCCAGCATCTCCAAATTATTTTTATCCTCACCACTATGTAATATAATTTAGGGTGTTTTTATATTTTCCGGAATTTCTATTTTCTTTCATATTTATTTATTATTTTTAATTTTTAGTTTTTTTGTATTAGAACAATTACTATCATAACTAACCAATGGGTATGTAGCAAAAACGATAGAGTCCCTGCTTTGCATGTTAAAGGTACGGTGTTCGATGATCTTTTTAGGCATTTCTTATTTTTCTTATATTTATTTATAAATTTTAATTTATTACAACACTTGCTATCATAATTAACAAATGGCGATGTAGCTCAAATGGTAGAGCACTCACTGTGCATGCGAGAGGTACGGAGTTTAATACCCTGCATCTCCAAATTATTTCTATCCCCACAACTCACCAATATATTATAAGGTGTTTTAATTGTAATTTATTACAACAATTACTATCAAAATTAACAAACGGGGATGTAGCTCAAATGGTAGAGTGTTCAGTTTGCATGCATGAGGTATGGGGTTCGTTACCCTGCATCTGCAATCTATTTTTATGCTAACAACTCACCAATATATATTAGGGTGTTTTGATATTTTAATTTATTACGACAATTTCTATCATAAATAAAAAATGGGGATTTAGCTCAAACGGAAGACGTTCGCTTTGCATGCGAGAGGTACGGGGTTTGATTCCCCGCATCTCCAAATTATTTTTATCCTCACAACTGCCCAATATATTTTAGGTTGTTTTGATCTTTTCGGAAAATTCATATTTACTTTCACATTTATTTATCATTTTTAATTTCTAATTTTAATATATTATACCAGTTACTATCATAATTAACGAAATGGGATATAGCTACAATGGTAAAGCGTTAGATTTGCATGTGAGAGGTAAGGGGTTCGGTACCTCGCATCTCCAAATTATTTTTATCCTCACAACTCACCAATATATTTTAGGGTGTTTTGATTTTTCAGGAACTTCTTATTTTAATTCATATTTACTTATTATTTATAATTTTAATTTTAACTTATTACAACAATTACTATCATAAGTATCAAACGGGGATGTAGCTCAAATTGTAAAGTGCCCGCTTTGCATGTGAGAGGTACGGTGTTCAATACCCCGCATCTCCAAATTATTTTTATCCTCACAAGTCACCAATATATTTTAGGGTGTTTTAATCTTTTCAGGAATTTCTTATTTTCTTTCATATTTTTTTATTTGTTAATTTTAATTTAGTACAACAATTACTGTCATAATTAATATATGGGGATGTTGCTCAAATGGTAGATCGCTCGCTTTGCTTGCAAAAGGTACAGGATTTGATAACCCGCATCTCTAAATTTTTTTTATCCTCATAACTCACCAATATATTTTAAGGTGCTTTGATCTTTTTAGGAATTTCTTAATTTCTCTCATTTTTAATTATTATTTTTAATTTTAATTTATTATACCAATTGCTATCATAATTAAGAGATGGGGATGTAGCTCAAACGGTACAGCGCTCACTTTGCATGT
The DNA here is from genome assembly GCF_000365185.1 of Nelumbo nucifera. The sequence continues at coordinate 3,942,942 of NW_010729116.1, read as the reverse complement.
GAGAGGCACGTGATTCGATACCCCACATCTCCGAATAACTTTTACCCTCAAAACTCACCAATATATTTTAAGGTGTTTTGATCTTTTCAGGAACTTCTTATTTTCTTTCATATTTATTTATTATTTATTATTTTTATTTTTACTTTATTACAATAATATTATCATAATTAATAAATGAGGATGTAGTTCAAACAGTAAAGCGCTCGCTTTGCATGCGAGAGGTACAGGGTTCAGCACCCCGCATCACCAAATTATTTTTTTCTCACAACCCACCAATATATTGCAGGGTGTTTTGATCTTTTCAGGAATTTCTTATTTTCTTTCATATTTATATATAATCTTTTATTTTTTAATTTTAATTTATTATGACAATTACTATCATAATTAACAAATGGGGATGTAGCTCAAACGGTAGAGCACTCGCTTTGCATGTGAGACGTACGGGGTTTGATACCCCACATCTCCAAATTATTTTTATCCTCACAACTCACCAATATATGTTAAGATGTTTTGACCTTTTTAGGAATTTCTTAATTTCATTCATTCTTATTTATTATTTTTAATTTTAATTTTAATTTATTACAACAATTACTATCATAATTAACAAATGGGGATGTAGCCCAAATGGTAGAATGCTCGCTTTGTATGCGAGAGGTACAGGGTTCGATACTCCTCTTCCCCAAATTAGTTTTATCCTCATAGCTCACCAATATATGTTAAGGTGTTTTGACCTTTTCAGGAATTTCTTATTTTCATTCATTCTTATTTATTATTTTAATTTTTAATTTTAATTTATTACAACAACTACTATCCTAGTAAACAAATGGGGATGTAGATCAAATGGTAGAGCACTTGCTTTGCATGCAAGAGGTACGGGATTTGATTCACCGCATCTACAAATTATTTTTATCCTCACAACTCACCAATATATTTTAGAGTGTTTTGATCTTTTCAAGAATTTCTTATTGACTTTCATATTTATATATTATTTTTTATTTTAAATTTAAATTTATTATAACAATTACTATCATAATTAACAAATTGGGATGTACCTCAAACGGTACAGTGCTCGCTTTGCATGCGAGAGGTATGGGGTTCAATACCCCGCATCTCCAAATTATTTTTATCCTCACGACCCACCATTATATTATAGGGTGTTTTGATCTTTTCAAGAATTTCTTATTTTCTTTCATTTTTATTTATTAATTTTAATTTTTTTAGTTTTAATTTATTATAACAATTACTATCATAATTAACAAATGGGGATGTAGCACAAACGGTAGAGCACTGGCTTTGCATGCGAGAGGTATGGGTTTGATACCTCGCATCTCCAAATTATTTTTATCCCCACAACTCACCAATTTATTTTAGGGTGTTTTGATCTTTTCAGGAATTTCTTATTTTCTTTCATTTTTATTTATTATTTTTAATTTTATAATTTTAATTTATTATAACAATTACTATCATAATTAACAAATGGGGATGAAGCTCAAACGGTAAAGCGCTCGCTTTGCATGTGAGAGGTATGGGGTTCGATGCCCTGCATCTCGAAATTATATTTATCCTTACAACTCACCAATATATTTTACGGTGTTTTGATCTTTTCAAGACTTTCTTATTTTCTTTCATTTTTATATATTATATTTAATTTTTTAGTTTTACTTTATTATAACAATTACTATCTTAATTAACAAATGCAGATGTAGCTTAAACTATAGAGCGCTCGCTTTGCATGCGAGAGGTATGGTGTTCGACACCCTACATCTCCAAATTATTTTTATCCTCACAATTCACCAATTTGTTCAAGGGTGTTTGATTTTTTCAGGAATTTCTTATTTTCTTTCATATTTTTTTTTATTATTTTTAATTTATTACAACAATTACAACCATAATTACAAATGGGGATGTAGCTCAAACGCTAGAGTGTTCACTTTGCATGCATGAGGTACGGGGTTCGTTACCCTGCATCTGCAATCTATTTTTATGCTAACAACTCACCAATATATTTTATGGTGTTTTGATCTTTTCAGTAATTTCTTATTTTCTTTCAAATTTATTTATTACTTTTAATTTATTATAATGATTACTATCATAGTTAACAAGTGGGGATGTAGCTCAAACGGTAGAGTGTTTGTTTTGCGTGCGACAAGTACGGGGTTCGATTCACCTAATCTCAAAATTAATTTTATCCTCACAGCTCACCAATATATTTTACGGTATTTTGATCTTTTCAGGAATTTCTTATTTTCTTTAATTTTTATTTATTATTTTAATTTTTAATTTTTTTGTATTATAACAATTCCTACCATAACTAATTAATGGGGATGTAGCACAAATAGTAGTGTGCTCTCTTTGCATGTTAGAGGTATGAGGTTCGATACCCCGCATTTCCAAATTATTTTTATCCTCACAACACATCAATATATTTTAGGGTGTTTTGATCTTTTTCAGGCATTTCTTATTTTTGTTCATTCTTATTTATTAATTTTAATTTATTACAACAATTATTATCATAATTATCAAATGGGGATGTAGCTTAAATGGTAGAGCGCTCGCATTGCAAGCGAGAGGTACGGTGTTCAATACCCTGCATCTCTAAATTATTTTTATCCTCACAGCTCACCAATATATATTAGGGTGTTTTAATCTTTTCAGGAATTTCTTATTTTTTTTCATATTAATTTATTATTTTTAATTTTTCTTTAAATTTATTACAACAATTACTATCATAATTAACAAATGGGGCTGTAGCTCCAACGGTAGAGCGCTCGCTTTGCATGTGAGAGGTTTGGGGTTCAATACCCCATATCTCCAAATTATTCTTATCCCCACAACTCACCAATATATTTTAGGGTGTTTTGATCTTTTCAGGAATTTCTTACTTTCTTTCATATTTATTTATTGTTTTGAATTTTGAATTTAAATTTATTACAGCAATTACTATCATAATTAACAAATGGTGATGTAGATCAAACAGTAGAGCCCTCACTTTGCAAGCAAGATGTACGGGATTTGATACCCTGCATCTCCAAATTATTTCTATCTTCACAACTCACCAATATATTTTTGGGTATTTTGATCTTTTTAGGAATTTCTTCTTTTCTTTATTTTTTACTTATTATTTTTAATTTTTAATTTTATTGTATTATAACAATTCCTATCATAACTAACTAAGGGGGATGTAGCAAAAACTGTAGTGTGCTCTCTTTGCCTGTTAGAGGTACGGGGCTCGATACCCCACATTTCCAAATAATTTTTATCCTCACAACACACCAATATATTTTAGGGTGTTTTGATCTTTTTCAGGCTTTTCTTATTTTTCTTCACATTTTTTTATTAATTTTAATTTATTACAACAATTACAATCGTAATTAACAAATGGGGATGTAGCTCAAATGGTAGAGTGCTCGCTTTGCATGTGAGAGGTACGGGGTTCAATACCCTGCATCTCCAAATTATTTTTATCGTCACAACTCTCCAATATATTTTAGGGTGTTTTGATCTTTTCAGTAATTTCTTTTTTTTTCTCTCATTTTTATTTTTTATTTTTAATTTTAATTTATTATACCAATTGCTTTCAAAATTAACAGATGGGGATGTAGCTCAAACGATAGAGCGCTCGCTTTGCATGTGGGAGGTACGAGATTCGATACCCTGCATCTCCAAATTATTTTTACCCTTACAACTCACCAATATATTTTAGGGTGTTTTTATCTTTTTAGGAATTTCTTATTTTATTTCATATTTATATATAATTTTAAATTTTTTAATTTTAATTTATTATAAAAATTACTATCATAATTAACATATAGGGATGCTGCTCATAACTCACCAATATATTTTAGGGTGCTTTGATATTTTGAGGAATTTCTTATTTTCTCTCATTTTTATTTATTGTTTTAATTTTTAATTTATTTTACCAATTGTTGTCATAATTAACAAATGGGGATGTAGCTCAAACCGTAGAGTGCTAGCTTTGCATGTGAGAGGCACAGGATTTGATACCACGCATCTCCAAATTATTTTTACCCTCACAACTCACCAACATATTTTAGGGTGCTTTGAACTTTTCAGGAGTTTCTTATTTTCTTTCATATATATTTATTATTTTTAATGTACTACAACAATTACTATCATAATTAACAATTGGGGATGTAGCTCAAATGGTAGAACGCTTGCTTTGCATGCGAGAAGTATGGGGTTCGATACCCCGCATCTCCAAATTATTTTTTCCTCACAACCCACCATTATATTTTTGGGTGTATTGATCTTTTCAAAAGTTTCTTATTTTCTTTCATCTTTTTAATTTTTTTAGTTTTATTTTATTATAACAATTAGTATCATAATTAACAAATGGGGATGTAGCTCAAACAGTAGAGCGATGGCTTTGCATACGAGTGGTATGGTTTCGATACCCCACATCTGCAAATTATTTTTATCCCCACATCTCACCAAAATATTCTAAGGTGTTTTGATCTTTTTAGGAATTTCTTATTTTCTTTCATTTTTATTTAATACTTTAATTCAATAATTTTAATTTATTATAACAATCACTATCATAATTAACAAATTGGGATGTAGCTCAAACGGTAGAGCGATCGCTTTCAATGCAAGAGGTACGAGGTTTGATACCCCGCATCTCCAAATTATTTTTACCCTCAGAACTCACCAATATATTTTAGGGTATTTTTAATTTTAACTTATTACAACAATTACTATCATAATTAACAAATGGGGATGTAGCTCAAATGGTAGAGCGCTCGCTAAGCATGCGAGAGGTAAGAGGTTCAACACCCCGCATCTCCAAATTATTTTTATCCTCAGAACTCACCAATATATTTTAGGGTGATTTGATCTTTTCAGGAATTTCTTATTTTCTTTCATTTTTATTTATTTTTTTTTAATTTTCAATTTTATTGTATTACAAAAATTACTATCATAACTAACAAATGGGGATGTTGGACAAACGGTAGACTGCTTGCTTTGCATGTTAGAGGTACGGGGTTCGATACCCCGCTTTTCMAAATTATTTTTATCCTCACAACTCACCTATGTATTTTAGGGTGCTTTGATAGTTTTAGGAATTTCTTATTTTCTTTCATATTTATTTATTAATTTTAATTTACTACAACAATTACTATCATAATCAACAAATGGGGATGTGACTCAAATGGTAGAGCGCTCGCCTTCCTTGAAAGGGGAACGAGGTTTTATACCCCGCATCTCCAAATTATTTTTATCCTCACAACTCACCAATATATTTTAGGGTGTATTGATCTTTTTAGGAATTTATTTTTATTTCATATTTATTTATTATTTTTATTTTTAATTTATTATACCAATTTCTATCATAATTAACAAATGGGGATGTAGCTCAAACGGTAGAGCGCTCGCTTTGCATGTTAGAGGTACGGGATTCGATACCCCTCATCTCCAATTTATTTTTACCCTCACAACTCACTAATATATTTTAGGGTGTTTTAAGATTTTTAGGAATTTTTTATTTTCTTTCATATTTATTTATTATTTATTATTTTTAATTTTAATTTATTACAACAATTACTATCATAATTAAGAAAAGGAGATGTAGCTCAAATGGTAGAGTGCTTGCTTTGCATACGAGAGTTATGGGGTTCGATACCCCGCATGTCCAAATTTTTTTTATCCTCGCAACTCACCAATATATTTTAGGGTGTTTTGATCTTTTCAAGAATTTCTTATTTTCTTTCATATTTATTTATTATTTTTAATGAATTACAACATTTTCTCTCATAATAAACAAATGGGGATGTTGCTCAAATGGTAGATCGTTTGCTTTGCATGCAAGAGGTACGGCGTTCGATACCTTGCATCTTCAAATTATTTTTATCCTCCTAACCCATCTATATATTGAAGGGTGTTTTGTTCTTTTCAGGAATTTCTTATTTTCTTTCATATTTATTTATTATTCTTAATTTGTTACAACAATTACTATCATAATTAACAAATGAGGATGTATATCAAATGATAGAATGGTTGCTTTGCATGCGGGAGGTACGAGGATCAATACCCTGCATTTCCAAATTATTTTTATCCTCACAACTCACCAATATATTTTAGGTTGTTTTGATCTTTTCAGGAATTTCTTATTTTCATTCATTTTGATTTATTATTTTTAATTTTTAATTTTAATTTATTACAACAATTACTATCATAATTAACAAATGGGGATCTAGCTCAAGCGGTAGAGCGTTCGCTTTGCATGCAAGAGGTACGGGGATTGATACCCCGCATCTCCAAATTATTTTTATCCTCACAGCTTACCAATATTTTTTAGGGTGTGTTGATATTTTCAAGAATTTCTTATTTTCTTTCATTTTTATTTATTATTTTATATTTTTTAATTTTTTACAACAATTACTATCATAATTAACAAATGGGGATGTAACTCAAATGGTGGAGCGCTCGCTTTGCATGCGAGAGGTATGGGGTTCGATACCCTGCATCTCCAAATTATTTTTATCCTCAAAACTAACCAAAATATTTTAGGGTGTTTTGATCTTTTCAGGAATTTCTTATTTTGTTTCATATTTATTTATTATTTTTAATTTTTAATTTTAATTTATTACAAGAATTACTATCATAATTAACAAATGGGGATATTACTCAAACGGTAGAGTGCTCGCTTTGCATGTTAGAGGTATGGGTTTCGATACACGCATTTCCAAATTATTTTTGTCCTCACAACTCATCATTATATTTTAGGGTGGTTTGATCTTTTCAGGAATTTCTTATTTTCTTTCATATTTATTTATTATTTATTATCTTTAATTTTAATTCATTACAACAATTACTTTCATAATTAACAAATGGGGATGTAGCTCAAATGGTAGAGCGCTTGCTTTGCATGTGAGAGGTGCACGGTTTGACACCCTGCATCTCCAAATTATTTTTATCCTCAGAACTCACCAAAATATTTTAGGGTATTTTGATCTTTTCTAGGATTTGTTATTTTCTTTCTTATTTATTTATTATTTTTAATTTTTAATTTTAAATTATTACAACAATTACTATTATAATTAACGAATGGGGACGTAGCTCAAATAACTGAGTGCTTGCTTTGCATGCGAGAGGACGAGGTTCGATACCCCGCATCTCAAAATTATTTTTATCCTCACAACTTACCAATATATTGTAGGGTGTTTTGATCTTTTCAATAATTTGTTATTTTCTTTCTTTTTTAATTATTTTAATTTTAGTTTATTATAAAAATTACTATCATAATTTCCAAATGTTGATGTAGCTGAAATGGTTGAGTGCTTGTTTTGCATGCTAGAGGTATGGGGTTCAATACCCCGCATCTCCGAATTATTTTTATCCTCACAACTAACTAATATATTTTAGGGTGTTTTGATATTTTCTGAAATTTCTTATGTTAACAATTACTTTCATAATTAACAAATGGGGATGTAGCTCAAACGGTAGAGCGCTCACTTTGCATGCGTGACGTGCGGGGTTTGATACCCCGCATCTCCAAATTATTTTTATCCTTAGAGCTCACCAATATATTTTAGGGTGTTTTGATCTTTTCAGGAATTTCTTATTTTCATTCAATTTTATTTATTATTTTTAATTTTTAATTTTATTATATTACAACAATTACTATCATAACTAACAAATGGGGATGTAGTAGAAACGGTAGAGTGCCACTTTGCATGTTAGAGGTACGAGGTTCGATACCCCGCATTTCCAAATTATTTTTATCCTCACAACTCACCAATATATTTTACGGTGTTTTGATCTTTTCAGGAATTTCTTATTTTCTTTCATTTTCATTTATAATTTTTAGTTTTTTTAGTTTTAATTTATTATAACAATTACTATCATAATAAACAAATGGGGATGTAGCTCGAATAGTAGAGTGCTTGCTTTGCATGCGAGAGGTATGGGGTTCGATACCTTGCATCTCCAAATTATTTTTATCCTCACAACTACCAGTATATTTTAGGGTGTTTTGATCTTTTCAAGAATTTCTTATTTTCTTTCATTTTTATTTATTATTTTAAATTTTTTAATTTTAATTTATTATAACAATTACTTTCATAATTAACAAATGGGGATGTAGCTCAAACAGTAGAGCGCTTGCTTTGCATGTGAGAGGTGCGGGGTTCGACACCCCGCATCTCCAAATTATTTTTATCCTCAGAACTCACTAATATATTTTAGGGTATTTTGATCTTTTCTAGGATTTCTTATTTTCTTTCTTATTTATTTATTATTTTTAATCTTTAATTTTAATTTATTACAACAATTACTATCATAATTAACAAATGGGGATGTAACTTAAATGGTATAGCGATCGCTTTGCATGCAAGAGGTACGGGGTTCGATACCTCGCATCTTCAAATTATTTTTATCCTCACAACTCACCAATATATTTTTGGGTGTTTTGATCTTTTCATGAATTTCTTATTTTCTTTCATATTTATTTATTATTTTTAATTTTTAGTTTTAATTTATTACAATAATTACTATCGTTATTAACAAATGGGGATGTAGCTCAAACGGTAGAGCACTCGCTTTGCATGCGAGAGGTATGGGATTTTATACCCGGCATCTCCAAATTATTTTTACCCTCAGAACTCACTAGTATATTTTAGGGTGTTTTGATCTTTTCAGGAATTTCTTATTTTCTTTCATTTTTATTTGTTATTTTTAATTTTTTTAATTTTAATTTATTATAACAATTACTATCATAATTAACAAATGGGGATGTAGATCAAATGGTGGAGCGCTCTCTTTGCATGTGAGAGGTATGGGGTTCGATAGCCCGCATCTCCAAATTATTTTTATCCTCACAACTCACAAATATATTTTAGGGTGTTTTGATCTTTTTAGGAATTTCTTATTTTCTTTCATTTTTATTTATTATTTTTAATTTTTATTTATTATAACAATTACTATCATAATTAACAAATGGGGATGTAGATGAAGTGGTAGAGCACTCACTTTGCATGCGAGAGGTAAGAGGTTTGATACCCTGCATCTCCAAATTATTTTTATCCTCACAACTCACCAATATATTTTAGGGTGTTTTGATCTTTTCAGTAATTTCTTATTTTCTTTTATTTTTTTATTATTTTTTTAATTTTAATCCTTCCATCTCTAGCACTCGAGATATTCTACTCGCATCAGTGTGTCATGGGCTACATAACGAATCACATGTGAACATTCCAGTGTTGGGTAGACATGGGGTTCACATGCCGGTTTATGGAGTGCTAGTATGTTCACTGGTGATTTATTACTTGAGATCGATTTCAATCAAGGCAAGCCCGTTCTTACACTGTCCCATCAGCCTCTTGCAACCTTGCATTGGGAATATCTCCTCACGAAATAAAGCACATGAGTGTGGAGATCTTCCTAATGCAAGATTATATGGGCTGCTAGAACGTGTGTTGCCCTGATGGAAACTGAACTCTGATTACATAGCCCATGATAGACAACTGATGACAGTAGATGATTTTGTTTGAATTGAGTAAAACCTGCACAAGAGTCAATCTTTTGAGTTTGGATATGCTACCCAAAAGCACAACAGCCACACATCGGGAACATTTCACTTGTCATTCATGGGAAGATGTTAAAAACGTGTCGTTATATCATGTTTTGTAGTCTTGTGGGTAGTAGATCTAATCTCATCCAATCTTAATAAAATTACTTTTCCTTTCTTTTTTCTTTGGCTTGACAAATGGGCTAATACAACAATGGTAATCCTCCCCTTTGGCCTATCGGACAATTGAGCTTGTTTATGCTTAGGGCTGACAATCTTGACCCTAACCCATTTGACCCATCTAATTTGGAATCCACCTAATTTATTGGTGGGTCAATATGGGTCGAGTAACCCATTAGGGTCAATGGAAAAGGTTCAGGGTGGGTTGGGTCATGGGTACGGGTCAGGATGGGTTGGGTCGCGTGGGTCAAGATGGGCTGGGTCAAAGTCATCTCTATTTATACTCGCCAAATATCAAAAATTAGAAGTTGCAAACTTGCAGTAATTCGAACTCATGCCTCCTAGCGTGGCCACTTCTCATTGGACTTCCAAACCACTATGCCACATTTCATTTTGAGATTAAAAGTGAAATAAAATAGATTTTATTAACTTTCATGTTCACATGCAATTTTATACAAAAGCACTTTCACAAAAGCAAATTTATGAAAGGACTTTTACGAAAGCACTTTTACAAAAGTACTTTTACACAAAATTACTTTTATAAAAGTACTTTTACAAAAGCAATTTTACACAAAAGCACATTATGAAAGTACTTTTCCAAAAACACTTTTGTGAAAGCATACAAATACTTTTATAAAAGTACTTTTACACAAAAGCATGTTTATTAATGTACTTTTACGAAAACACTTATATGAAAGCATAGAATCACTTTTATAAAAAGTACTTTTATAAAAGCACTTTTACAAAAGTACTTTTATGAAAGCACTTTATGAAAGCATAAAATTAAGTACTTTTATGAAAGCACTTTTATAGAAATACTTTCATAAAAGTACTTTTGTGAAAGAACTATTACAAAAGCTTTGCATTTTTTTGCATTTTTGTTATTTTTTTATATTTTTTGGTATTTTCTGCAATTTTTAGGTACTTTTCTACATTTTCTAAAATTTTCTGGTATTTTTTTCTGCATTTTCTACTATTTTTTGTGCTTTTCTGCATAATTTTTGCATTTTTTTTGGTGTTTTCATACATTTCCTACAATTTTCTGGTATTTTTTGCATATTTTTTTATTTTTTCTGCAAAAGTTATGAATTTTCTGTAACTTTTTAGTTTTGTTTTGTATTTTTCGTTTTTTTTGGTATTTTTTATAATTTTTTGGTTTTTTTTTTGCATTTTCTGCATTTGTCTACATTTTTTGCATTTTCGGGTATACGGGTTGACTTGACTCATTTTTGTCATATGGCAATCTTAAGAGATTATTTTCTCGAAATTTATTATTTTGGGTATATGGGTCATCATATGGGTCATCCCGACCCATTGGGTAGGTGGGTTAGTATGGGTGAGGGTGGTTAAGGGTCAATATGAATGGGTCAAGTGGGTTAGGGTGGGTTATGACCCTTTAACAAGGATTGATGATAGGTCATGGTGGGTTGGTGGGTCAATATGGGTGGATTGGTATTCAACCCTTACCCAACCCAACCCAACCCACCCATTTGCCACCCCTAATGCTCTAACCATGGTCTCATCCGACCCAAGAAGAAAAATGAACATAGCGGCATTTGAAAGAAAAAAATGAAACATCAAGGCCTTTTTTTAAATATTGGTGTTTAAAAAAATATGATGCAACAATGGTATTTGAAGTTTTAAAATTCTTTATAATACCAAATTTAGAGAAAATAAATAATAAAATGGTCATGGAAAAATCTACAATGTAGAAATTGCATTATGAAAGAAAAAATGACCCAATGATAAAGTAAAACACTTTAGCATTGTTAAAGTATATACATACATACATACATACATACATATATATATATATATATAGATAGATAGATAGATAGATAGATAGATAGATAGACAAGGAATTCTCCACATTTTCCAACTTTACACTTAACTCCCTAGTCCACGCTAGCCCTATATATCGCACTAATTAATATATATTGGACTTTTCCCAACTAATGACTAGTATCTTCTTGCTTCTTAATCAATAGGTTTGTTGGGGAATTTGGGCAGACCCTTGGCTCTCACTAAGTGTTGTTGCACCTAAATTATTGGAGGACCCTTGGCCCTCCAACCCAACCCTAATTAACATTATCTCTTGAATTCATTTAGGCTCAGTTTGGAAGGAGTACAAATACAAATTTGTAGAGTATAAAACTTTGAATTTTGTATTATTTTGTATGTATTTGCACTATACATGTTTGTATTTGTACTCTTTCCAAACTGAGCCTTAAGAAAAAGTCCATAAATGGGTTTTTTGCTATGTGCATAAATATATTAGTGTCAAGATTTATCCAATGAAATAAAGGTTAGAGAGAGAGACCCAAGAATATATATGGTGGTTTTAGGCCACAAAAGAAGCTCTTAGGGGTACCTAGGTTGACCACACTATACCATATCAAATAATATATAAAATGGATACTTAACTTAGTTCCATTCAGGTCATAAAAGTTTAATCTAAATAATATATATCATATATGGTTAATATTTATTTGCAACTGCATAGCACATGCTCTCACATGCACAAGTGTGTAAAAGATTTTGAGCCTAATGATCTTACCACATGTTCAAAATGAAGCCTCCTTTATATGGGCAACTTATAAATTAAAAAAAAAAAAAAAAAAAAAAAAAAAAAAAAAAAAACTTAATAAAATATATGGATGCATGGCTATCATTGATCTATTGCCTGAAACTATAATACGGGATTTGATATAGGGCTTATATATATGGATTGTAGGAATAACATGTGGCTAATCCATTGGGTTCCCTACCAGTTGATGGATAGTCTACATGACAAACCATAGGATCTCTCCTTGAGACAGAAGAAATAGGCTCCGGATTTCCTACCCACCTCGGCCTCCCCACATCTCTCCCCACGATCCACAAAGAGGACACTTGTCCTATGACATGGGCCTAAAGTTCCCATGTGTGAGCATAAGCCCCACTTACATGTGTGTCCAAGCTGCTGTCCTTAATTGTCCCGTTATTAAGCAAAAGTTTTTGGTTCTCTTCTATTTCCCATTCCCAATCGAACAATAGCCTGAACCCTAACATATCGTCTTCTCCCTCTACTCTGTTTCTCGCATAGCTCACGACATTCTGGCTCTATCATGTTCCTCCCGTTAGACGTAAATAAACCCAAAATTTTTTGGCTTCCTTTTCCCTAACCTATCCTCTTCTCCCTCCACCCTGTTCCTCCTATGGCTTACGGTGGTGAGCTCCTCTTCTTAGTCGAACGCTACATGGAATTTCACTGAGTTTGAAAGAAGTAGTGAGCTTCAGTTGGTTTTTCAAACTGTTCTCTGGTGGCCCTATTTGAAATGCAGGTATTGTTTGATTCAAGAGAACAATGAACTAGAGAGAGGAAGCTATTGTTCTATTACAAAAGAAATCCACCGTTCTATTCATGCCCTGTTCGTTTTTCGGTAAGTCACTTACCCAGGTAAATGCACTTACTTGGGTAAGTGCATTTACCCATGTTCTTTTATTTCCCATGTAAATAAGGCAATGACCATCTTAACCATAAAAATTCCATTATCAAAAGGGGCATTTTTGTCCCATCCAATACAACTTTTCTCTGAATGGGAAAGTTAATTTACCCACCTAGGAGATGGGTATCACTTACCAGGTAAATGATACCCAAGAAAATAAATTTTCACTGGTCCCCACATAAATCTGAGAAATGAACATGGGTTTCTTTGTCAATGGGAATCAAAATCCCATTGACCAACTTTTCCCCTCTCAAGATCCAAGAAAGGAACGCCCCTCAATGGAAAAGACCATTTTGGTTCAAGAGAAATGGCAAACTGAAGAGGATGTTGCCATTCTACTACAAGAGAAACCCTCTTTTCTTTTCAATGGAAAAGAATATTAGATGCAGGTTCAAAACAACAGCGAACTGGAGAGAGGATGCAGTCGTTCTGATACAAGAAGTCCACCGTTCTATTCAATGAGAGAGAAGAGACTCAAAGTTCAGAAACGTACATTCAATTGTTTAATGGGATTTTCTTATTTTTTAATACTATTGAATCATTTAATAGAATGGATTTGACATCCCTTCTCTTATGCTCGCACTTGAGAACTTTGGACCCATGTCATAGGATAATATGGATTAACTTGAGTACATGCACAAGATGGATTAATTGTAGTGATGATGTGAACTAGTAGAGTAGATATCTATTTGCCTAATTTAGAAGATCCCTCATCCAATGGATGCTTTGGATCACCAACACATATAAATGGTGCATATAGTAGAAATAGGTTGTTCATTCAGCAAAATTCCCCATACTTGTAGTTCATGGCAAAACACCCTGGAGCAAAAAAATGAACTAATGGCACATTATAATTGACATTTTTAACCTTGTTAAAGTCTTGATGGTAGATATGTACTATGAAACCGGAATCAATGAAAAGTAAGTAAACCATTGTAACGCCTTTAATGTAATTGGTTGAAATCTTAATTTACTATGTAGCAAATAATTGTAAATATTGGTAGTTATATTTACCTTCAAACAATTACAAAACTACTAGAGATCAGTCTACAAAAACCACAACTACAAAATACAATCTAAAAGGTGTCCGATAAAAACCCATGAAGCAAAATTATAAGTCTTAAAAGCTCAAATGCATGAAACAATCTCCATCTCCAACCAACCGGGGAAAATAGGAAATAGGAAACCTATAAAAGAACTCAAAGACAAACTTAGCAGGAATGTCTTTCTTAGTTTCTTAATAAATTCCTCATGGAGAGAAACTTCTAGGCTAGCTTAGTTAGTCATTTCAATTATTTCCATTATTCCATGGGTTGGTTGCTTTTCCTTCATTTCTGCACTAGGGTTAGGGTTTACCTTTCTGGAGCCCGAATCGCATTATGGGGTTGTTGATGATCAATAACTGCTATAGCTTCTTGCCGAGTAGAAATCCCGAAGTCCGCTTTTTCTTCATCCATTTCAATTATTTCTTTCCCACGGATTGCTGCTTAATTTGCTTTCAGTAATTCTGCATTAGGGTTTACCTTCTCCGCAACCATATCTGCATTATGGGGTTCTTCATCTATAACTACGTCTTGTAAAGGAGTACTGGAACTCCCAGCATCTGCTTCGTCTTCATCCATTTCATCATTTATTTCCACCCTAAGGATTGGCTTCTTTGCTTTCCTTTCAGCATTAGGGCTTGCCTTCTCTACAGCCATATCTGCATTATTACGAGGTTCTTCATCTGTAACTGCATCTTGTGAAAGACTAGAAGTACTCCCAACGTCTGCTGCTTTGTCTTCGTCCATCTCCTCATTTATTTCTGTTTCTATCCCACTGGTTGGCTGCTTTGCTTTCATTTCTGAATTAGGGTTTATCTTCTCTTTAGCCATATCTGCACTACGGGATTCTTGATCTGTAGCCACGTCATATGAAGGACTAGAATTCCCAATGTACGCTTTGTCTTCATCCATTTCATCAATTGGCTGCTTTCCCTTCATTTCTTCATTAGGGTTGACCTCCGCAGACGTATCTGCATTATGAGATTCTTGATCAGTAACTGCGTCTTCTGAAGGAACTTCATCGTCTTCATCATCTATCTCAATTATTTCCACCCTATGGGTTGGCCGCTCTGCCCTCATTTCTGCATTAGGGTTTGCCTCCTCCGCATCATGGGACACGTGATCAGTAACTGCGTTATCTGAAGGAGTACTATAGCTACTAGAACTCCCACCTGCTGGAGCTTGCAGAAAGCTCTCTTCTTCGATCAGCCTGCTTGGACCACCAAACCAGAAGTCACTCGTGGAAACCATAGGTTCTGATGAACTGTTGCTAGACAAAAGACGCAAAAGGTGACTGTTGAATCCGGTTGGTCGCCTTATTACTCTTCCTAGTTCCTTCTTACCACCAACGTAATGGCGCCTCGAGTGACCTGCAACGCTCTGAGAAGTCGGAAAAACCTCACGACAGATGCTGCAGGTGTAGGGACCATGTGGCGTCCTACCGTCGTTAACGTTACTTCCTCCTGGTGCAGTAGTCGTGTGGGGTTCGTGACGTCGTTCGTCCAGTTCGAGACCCAACTGGTTTTCCAAGGGAGTTAGGTTCAGATCAGGAAAACGGGAACGGCGTGGAATGGCGTCAAGGACTTCATCAGTAGTGATTCTCGGCGGGTTCAGAAGGGAATAACTTCTCCGTCGTCGTCGTCGGATTGGCGAGGGGATATGGTCATTCGGGCTACGTAAAGGTATACCCTTTGTTTTTGAAGCGGCATGGAGCTGGTTCATGCTGGGTAGCTTTTCTGGGTCAGGAAACCGTACACCGATTGGGTTAGGGGAAAGTACAGGATTGCTTCTTAACTCCGCTTGGGCAACAGGTTGAGCCTTGTGACTGTGAGGACCTAAGTGGCCTTGCCAATGGATGTTGAAACGAATTGGGGTGCCATGAATCACTACTTGATTGATTCTTGAATCAGTGGGTCTGTACTCTCCTACTTGATTCATTCTTGATTCAGTGGAACCTATTTGCCTTTGTAAATTTGGACTACCTATACCGATTTGACTGGGAGTAGAATCAGGATTATTCCATAACAACCCAGATGGGCGGAGTTGGCCTGGAAGTGATGAACTCGGTTGGTTTAGTGAAGGGATGTGATTTCTAAGGTGTACATGGATTGGGAGAGAAGCAGGAAAGTGGTTGTTTCTTAAGTCTGTTCTCATCAACTCCACTCCCTGGAGTTGGTTCAGATTCAAATCTATTGGGTCTTGCAGTAGGATGTGGTCAGTTGGGCCGAGATGATGGAGACTGGTAGGGAGAGGGAGAGTAGGGAAGGATGCTGGATTGGTTCTGAATTCAGTTGCATTATTAAGTTGGTCTGGGCTGCTGGGAAGTAATTGGGTCTGTGGGGAGAAATGGTCATTGGGGTTGGAAATACGTATCCTGATTGGGATGGTAACATAGATAACTCTTTCCATCTGGCTAGAAACAAAAAAAGGAGAGAGAGAGAGAGATGGGCAGAAAGGCAGATATATTGAGTTGAAGGAGATGATGAGTTTGAGAGGAAATGGGTTTAATGGGGTCTCTTAATATAGGGCTCGGAAGTCCTAACTCCTAAACACGTTGACTCTCCAGTACTGTGAACGTGAAGTTATTGCAAAGCAAATGCTTTTAGCTATTTTAGGGGGGATGTCATTTGTCATTAGATTCATATCTTGGCTAGATAAGCGAAAACATCTACAATCCAGGGAAGAAAGTAACTTTCCTATTTAATTTACGAGCTGTAAATTTAATTCCATGGTATGTTATAGTTTGTGTGTGAGAGAAGATAACAAGGTGTTATATTAATTGATAACCAAAAATCAGGGCCGTGTATACTGGGAAATATTTCATGATGGGTTATAGATGAAATACCGAAGGCAGAATATATACTGGCATATGATTATTAATAACAAGTTCAGAAACAGGAAAATCCTGGCTTCCAATGGGTTGGTTAGGGAGCTTGTATTTTATTCTTTTGTTTGTATATCCTTTGATGTATTATTACCTACATGCTGTGCTTGTGGTTGCACGCCTGAATGCTCCTGTATACAGTAAATGTGCATTTAATGATAAAATCAGTAGTCTTTTCCTTTAAATACCTTATGATGTAATCGTTTTTGGTCACGTACCATTTTTTGGGATGTGTAAAATTTTTTTGGCTAAGTACCTCGTGTTTGACCTGGTGGTGACGTGCCTTGGTGATGAGCTACTTGGTGGCGAACTTCCCGGGGGAGAACTGCCTGGTGGCGAACTGCCTGGT
>NW_010729116.1:3886407-3921340 GCF_000365185.1 Nelumbo nucifera | reverse complement strand
GCTCAGGTCGCGCCAGGTCGTGCGCAGGTTGCGCGCAGGCCACGCCAGGTCGCGCCCAGGTCGCGCGCAGGTCACGCCAGGTCGCGAGGTGCCACGTGTCACAATTTCACTGGAGGGCCAAATCTGCCCTCATCACCTTACTTTTGACTAAGGGAAGCTCTTCAGTCTTCAAATCAACCATGGAGTTTTTTTTTTCTTTTTTTTTTTCCTTTTGATCTCAGAATAAGAAACAGCGCATACTTTATACTTTATATAGTTATACATATATTTATTAACAATGGACATGACTTTAAATAGAACAGACTGACGAAACTGGATTCATGTAGCTGATCACCCCATATAGTTGGGATAGGACTTGGTTGATGATATACTTTTTAAATTTAAATTATATTAATTTAGGCAAATTAATAGATATAACCATATTTTCTCTCCATCCACAAATCCCAAATTCATGATTAATGGTGTTAAATATCAAGCAGGAAATTGCTTCTTCATCTTGACAAAAAATTAAATATATATATGTATGTAGTATATACATGGCTTAGCTAGTCTTACTTGTCCGTGAAGAGTTCAAGCATCTATGTTTTTCAAAGAGTGCTAGTTGAGTTGAGACACTCAATTCAATTAAGCTTAAAAAACAATAAGTTGAGACACCACTACCTAGTTTAACCAACCCCAAATAGTTAGGTGAAGGCTTAATATTGGAAATAAGTTATTTTATTGTTTCTCCACTGAGAGAAAGGTCCAATGAGAAAATAAGAATATGAAAATAATTAAAAGATTTAGGATAGGTAAGTCTTGTAATTAAGCTGTTACAATTCGATAAGGAGCATTATAAACATATTCAAAAATATTTCTTAACTACTAATGTTTAAGCATGTTGGTTTTTCTCTCTTCGGTTGTGTTTGGTACCATTACCACTTGCAACCTTTTAAGTAGGTCAATACAAATTTTTATGAGAATATATTATTTTTCAATCACAAATGTTTTAAATTATCAATACAACATTTGGTACCATTGTTGTTTTCTCAGAATCAAATTTGATGTTTCTACTATAAATGCCAACACCCAATCCAATGCCTATATAATTTTAGTGGAAGTGATATATATATATATATATATATATATATATATATATATATGTGTGTGTGTGTGTGTGTGTGTGTGTGACAAGACAATTTTTCAAAAATTTGTATTGACCAACCTGAAATGTTGCAAATAGAAGTGGCAATGGGACCAAACACAACCTTAATCATTTATGAGGTTGAACAAAGTAAGACCAGGCACTAATACGAAACTGAACAAGGGGAATATAAACAATGCATATATACTATCCAAACAATTAGTGAGTGTTCATAAGCAAATAAAATAGACAATGCATAGAACACAATAGAATAATCTATGATTTACCTATATTACGAGCATGGTATTGAAGGTTGTTTCATAGAAATGAACTCTGAAAGTGTGAGCTTGTTTTACATTATAGGAGGAGGGTTGCATGAGCTTGTTTTACATTATAGGAGGAGGGTTGCATGAGGTTGCATGAGCTTGTTCAATTTATCTTTCTGTGCTTAAGTTAGGGTGTACGTAATACATCCAGAAATGACTCATTCTACGTTGACTGTAGTATTAAGTGGGCCAGGGTTTGCTGGAATGAACCCCCAAGTCATTCACCATATCAACAGCCAAATATGGTGTTAAATAGGCAAAGGTTCCAACATTATTTTCTCGTTACTGATTTTATTTGTTGAATTATTTTCTATGTCTAGCTCTTTCTTTGTTTACTGTAGTGGACTTGTATGAAGAAAAATATTATGATGCAAACATGACTATTATCATAATCGGCCAAGCTGTTGCAATTATTGAGATGTCAGACCCAGCTAAATATGAAGCAGAATTTATGTGACAATTATCCTAAAAACCTTTTAAAAGCGTCATAAGATAAATTTCATGTTTTTATTTATGGAAATCAGTTACACAAAAAAACATTTTCCTTTCTCTATTCCACCACGTAGCCCATGAAAATTATCTGAGAATGCTCTTGGTGGGGGTGGGGGGACCTCTCTCTCCTCCTCCTTTTCCTCTCAATTATAATTAATCTCCGAAGTTGAAGAGGTGAAATGGGAAACCTTTTTAGTTCTAAAAAGCCTCTATACCCATGTTCTTCCAACAGTTTCCTCCATCAAATTCTTCTCCCATGGAGGACCAACATGACCATGTTTCGACTCCACTTAGTGAAGATTGGTTTGACATGATCATCCCATTTATATCAGAACTTGAACTTCCGAATGTCTCAAACCCAATGAACCCATCACCTTGGCTTAACGATGATGCCTCATTTATCCCAAAACTTGATACTGTTCTGAGTCCAGTTCATGCATCTGCATATGTTATGCAAGGATCATTTGGTGTGGATCCCCAAATTCACACTTCATCTACCTCTGCAAATGATTCTTCTACTTCCAATGACCCTCCCATGACTGACCAGCAAACCCTTGTTCCTGGCTCTACTGAGACACCTTCATTTGTCTCCGATGACAGCACACCTTGGCTTGGCTCAAATGGTCCATTTCCCATGAGAAGTCATATGGAAGATCCTGCATGTACTAACACTTCTTGTTTCAATTCAGCTAGCACTCTTCCAGCAAGAGAACAACAGGTTGGTGTTCTTAACCCTACCAATAAGTCATCTTTCTTGTGCTCAAACAATTCCACCCTTCAGAGAAACCAACAAAACCATGCTTTACCTTCCTCTGGCTCAAATTACCCTTCCAATGCACCTAGATATGACTTCAACAACCCCTTGAACAACCAACAATCTAATGTTAATCCAATCTTGCCTCATACATCTTTGTCTGGCTCAGACGGCTCCTTTTCCATGAGAAACCAACAAAATCATGTTCTTGAGCCATCCAATTTCTTTGGGTCTGATGATTCTCTCCCTATGAGACACCAATTAACTCATATTACCAGCTCTGAAAATGCATATTGGTATGACTCAAGTGGATCCCACTCCATACAAGGCAATTTATCAAGTCATGTTCCTTGTTCCACCTTTACATCTTCTCTTGACTCAAACAGCTCCATCCCACTATGCAAACACCACGGGCTTGCTCCAACCCTAAACGATTCATCTCATCTAAGTCATGGTGGTTCACTATTGATGGGCTATTCATCTCAGTCATCAAGTTCCATAGAAAACCAACATCCACCAAGCCAAATCCCAGCCACTGAATCTTGGCCTGATTACAGTAGAATCCATGTATGTCCTATATGTGACAAAATATTCCCTAGTAGCAATGCTTTAGGGGGGCATATGAGTGCCCACGCCAGAGCAAGGAAAAGGGAAGCAATGTTGGCCGGTTGGCCGTACAAGTCCAACAATAAGATCACCTTTGTACATTCTTCTATTGGATCCATGGTTACATCTGGGTCTGCACATGGTTTAGATTATTCCCCCATGAATCTGTCCACTACAACAAATTACTTCTTGCAGCTTCCACAGGAGAATCTCAAAGTACCTCTTATAGAGACAAGAAATAGTTCGTACAAGGCTCCTCCATCTGAGATTGGCAAGGAAGAATCTTCCTCATCATATAAGGTGGCTAAGAAAATGAAAGGATTCTCACTACATGGTGAAATCAATGAGAATGAATTCACCCAGGTGAAAAATGTTTCTCAGAAAGAAGGATCTCTGGATATCACCGCTCAGCTAGAACACCAACCATAAAGACATAAATGATATTGAGAAAGACTACTGTCGGGTTGAAGCTAACATAAGGTGAAGATGCCATTTAAAAAGGTTGTCTACTCTTGATGGAGCTAAATGCAGAGTTGGAAGAAAGGGAGTAGAAAATCAGTGGAACAGCTAGTAATGAATGGAATAATAAAGGAATGAGAAACCTTGCTAAAACTGGCCGGTTAGTAACGTAAAGATCTGTTTTCTTTCCTTATATTGTCAGTTTTTTTTTTTTTTTTTTCTTTCTTTCTTGAAGAGTTCTAGCATAGACAGTATATACGATGCGCAATAAGGGTACTTCAAAAAATTTGCCCTATTTTTTATTTTGGCAAGCTTTTGTCAAATTTCATAAAGTTTTGGCTAACTTAGTCATAATCTGTTTTTGATTACCATGTAAACCCTACATATGGGTTTCTCCATTGTGATCAGGGTTGACCAAGCTTTAAATATTGAAAACAAGCTTTATATATAGGGGTAAGGCAGCATACATCTATCCCTCCCCAAACTCCACATTGGTGGAAGCCTTGTGCACTGGGCTGCCCTTTTATGTAAACCCTACATTTGGCTAGAAACTTTTAGCAACTCATCAAAATGTAGTTTTCTTGCTACTTGTGCACGTCATACTATACCCGACTCACTAATTAGGGATTTTGAAACTCTATTTATTGCCTACAAAATGAAAGTTTTGACATTTTAATTTTTGAGCAAAAGCTAAAGGTGCAAGATGTATTTTTCATAATTCAGATTTTGGCTTGTAACCGTTCATAACATATCAAGAAAAGGTTGAGTTGATGCCTTCATTTCAACCTCTACTAATTGCACAAAAGTTTAGTTGGTCTATGGTGGTTGGCCCTGGTGGGTGCAAGTATATAGAAGGCAGGTATTAAATATTATTGGATGTTGACAATTACAAGGAAGAAATCTGTTAGCTACAAGAAAGGCAAGCATTTACTTTATTATAAGCCATGGTTCAAAGTATTGATATTCTTGATACATGACTAATTGTGTGATAGAGTTTTGAACAATCAAACTCTAACTGAATTTTACTTTTTTTGTTTTGACCGTTTGACATTGAATTAGGTACGGAATGAAATAATGACTAACATTTAAAAAGCCTCAACTCATAACAATTCATGTATCAGTAATGACCTGAAAGTTAATATCTACCAACATGTTGCAATATTTTGAACCTTGTTATAAGTCAAAAATTGTTTCTATCAATCATAGAAACCAGGGAGAATGATCAATCAGCCCAGATCAAAATTTTATAGCCCTAAAGTACAGGGGAATGCATCCTGACCGTGAATTGATACCAAATTCACGGGTAGGATGTGGTTTATAGGGGGGAAGGGCTAGTAGTAGGGGGGGCTGGAATTCAGAATTCTGCATCGTGTGTATCCGTACTTCTCCGTAGAAACAATCCTAAAGAGCTAGAGAGAGATAGAAGAGGGGGGAGAGGCAGAAGAGGAAGAGGTGGAGCCAAACTTGGCTCTAGATCTTAGTTTTTTTTCCTGAGAGAGTTTAGGGTGAGGCTTGTTTTTGGTTTGCAGGAGGTTTGACTTCTTTTGGAGCCATGATAGAGGTTTAGATTAGTTTTGGAGTTTTGTTGTATAGGTTTCCTTTGAGTTTTGTTGTATAGGCTTGTTTTTGGTTTTTTCCTCTTCTTTTTCTTTATTTTTAATTTTATTTATCAAAAAAATGTTCTGATAAGAACTCGTATAACAAAAACAAATGATTGAAGCATGGTGCATTAGTGAATTTGTTGCCACTAAACATAAAGATCTAGCTTTAAATCTTCTATATATATCAATGTTTTCAACTTGCAGTTGAGCCATATGATGAGGCTGGTTAACATGTCACTCAAACAAATTTACCTATTTGACCAGGTCAATTTCCAATGGGTAATACAATAATTCTAATTTTTCAATCATACTTTTGTTTAATATGAAGAATATAAAATATTAAAGACATGAAAAAATTTTCTATCAATTTATAAAATTTACTATATTTTTATTTTTATTACTTAATTTATCACATTAAAGAGTTTATTTGTTTGACCGGCATTTAGGGAGGAAATGCAATTCTAATCGATTTTTAGAACATTAGTTTTTATCTTGTCATCAAATCAACTAGTCAAATTAGATGATCCATTACTTGACTAGAATTCATTCATTTACCACCAAACCACTTATTTGCAAGAAACCATTGACTTTGACTAACTACACGGTGACTTAGCTAATTAAACAATTCAACCATTTGATTTTGTTAGTGGAGTCATGGTTAAACAATAACTATCTTTTTTCTAATTTTTACATTCCATTTTATAATTAAATCACACTAATTATTTTTAATATGATGAATATAAAATTTATAATATCGGAGATGTGCCTAAATCTTTCTATAATTTTTTATATTTTCCATAACTTTATGCATTTTTATTATTTAATTATGACATACTGGGTTCACCCATTTGACCCAGAAGATTGGACCATTGGCCTACCACCTAGATACAAAAACGGTTCTGTTTTCATATCAATTTTAAATTTTGTATTTCATTAACATCACTAATAAAAATAATTCTCATTTATCAAATTTTTATATGATTAATATATAATATTAGATATGTGACTAAAACCAACTATATTCAATATTAAGATGTAACACCAATAGAAAACCTTACTGATAAGCCTTTGCTTCAATTACTTCTAAAATATCCTTTAGCAAGGGCTACCCCTTCCTACAAAGAACTACTATATTTCTCCTTATTCAATTCCCTCTAATTAAGTCATATATTTAGGGTATTAACTCTCATTTTTCATTGAATCCTATATTAATTAATCATATTAAAGAAACATAAGTGTGACAAAAAATAATTGTCTTTATTGAAGATAGAAATAAAATACAAATTTAAAACCAACACAAAATGGGGTTATTTTCCTATTTGGTGGTGGGTCAACAATTCAACCTTTATGGATCAAATGTATTGTTGATGTCATTATTAGATATTAATTAATAATAAAAATGGAACATGAAAGATAAAAACACACAAAAGTATAAAAAAATACAAAAAAAAATAATTATAGAAACATTTGGCTACATCTCTAATATCATATATTCATCATATTAGACAAAAATAAGTGTGACAAATAAGAATAATTTTAAACATAGAAATGTAAAAAATTGTAGAAAATTTTGGAAACATATAATTTACTATCATCATAAAAAATTGACACATGCAAAGCACATGCACACTTAATAGTATTAAAAAGGTCATTACCTAATATTGGTTCTAGCCATCCAATGTATTATTAGGGTGGACTAGATACAAACCTAACTGATGCGACACAATCTGGCTGCTCCTAGCTGGAGATGACTTGGCTTCTAGTAGACGATGGAGTTGGCTAATCTGCACAGAGAGAATCAGAGAACCCGGGGGTGCTTACCCAGCGAGGTTGCTCCGATGCTTAAGTCAGTAATTCACGAGCTGAAGGTAGTTTAGAAAGCAAGAGAGCTAGTGAGCAGTGATTATGCGTACCTTTGCCCCCAAAGGGCTGGAGCCTTTATATACTGGAGTCCTCGCGGGTTTTTCAAAGTGGTTCCAGGATTCTTGCCATGATGAGGCCCGTTACCATGTTAATAGGAGATAACGTCGCCAGCCGATAAGGGCATATCGCTGCCGTCTGAATCGGTCGGAGGAGATAAGGTTGGCTGTTACGAGGCGTGATCCCGTAAAATGTGGAATCAAGTGGCGAGATCTTCGGGGTTATTATGTGGAAGTCGGTCAATATTACCCGAACTAGTGCCCCTTGGATCCATCCTGGTACAAATGCCAAGGTGCCTTTGAACAGAGGTGGTCCTGATGGAACCGTGTTCCGAAGTGAACTTGTCCCGAGGTGGACTTGCCCTGAGGTGGTTCGGTTATCCGAGCTCAGTCTGTCGCAGACTTGGGTACGTCGGGATGAGCTGTCGGCCTAGTCAGCTCGGCACCTAGTCCACTCCCAGCTCGGCCTGGTAAGCTCGGCAACCAGGTACTCACCCAGCAAAATTCTCCACTTCGGCCTCTTAGTCATCGGCCACTTGGAAGCAGACCGAATGACGAGGTACTTAGCACAAAAAATTGATTCATCACTAACCTTATTATTAGGGTGGCCTTTGGCAAAATTTTCTACATAATTATTTTTTTACTTTCAATAATAATAATAGGGTCTATTTGATTTATTTAATTAAATAGAAGGTATCAAGGTAATATTGCTTATATGTGATTTTTTTTGTTAATACTTGAAAAAAAATGAAACCGTATAGGGTCTGTTTGGTCTACAGTTGAGATAAGAATTGGAATTGGAATGGTATATTCTAAACTATGTTTGGTTCAAACAGGAATTGGAATCACAATATTATAATTGGAACAAGCTGGAATGGGATTTCATTCCCAAGGAAGGGGGAGGGAATGGCCATTCCCTCAAATGGGGGAATGTCATTCTAGAAGGAATGGGAATGGGATTTCAATTCCGCCTAGCTAGTCAAATAGATGGAATCAAAATGGATCATTTTGATTCCGATTCCAGACCCCTATTCCCGCAAACCAAACATGCTTATTGTACTGACTTGGAAATGAGGTCCTTGATCTAAAATCCAAAAGAATTAGGAAAAATTCTCGATTAGTACCATGTACTTTGGGTCTAGTGCCACTTTGGTCCCCGAACTTTAAAATGTGACAATTCAGTACCCAAACTTTCAAAACATAACAATTCATTACCTGACGTTACTAGCTGTTAACCAGCTGCCAAATTCTTACTTCTTCCATTCAAGAAAGTTGGAGTTACGTTTGAGTGGACATTCTGGTGACCCCAACGGCTGATTAACGATAGGTACTGGATTGTTTTATATTTAATATTATATAAATTGAATCAATTCAATTCGGATATTGAATGTGTAAATGAGTTGAATATGCATGGGCATTACTTTGGTTCCTACCATGGTCAAACGAAAGCATCCAATCACCTGTTGATTTTCACATTTAAACCATAAGCCCTAAATCTAAATTTTAAACACCTAACCCCTAACCTTAAAACCTAAAATTAACATATAAAATATTTTTGATGGAACACGTGTCCTCCAACTAGGTAGAAGTCAAATATTTCTCAATATAAATATGTATTTTACATATCCATAGATCGAGTCTCAATATAAATATGCATTTTACATATCCATTGGATATAGATCGAATTTCGATCTGTTTGATTCTTATTAGATATAACCCAATTCAAATTCAACCCGGTTCATTTGTATCCCCATTTGACATTTGCTGAATGTTTGCTTTCCTTCAGAAATTTTTATTGGTTTTTTTTTAATATATTGTTTCAAGCCTCCACCTATCCTATAATATTTATCCTTATATTGTGATATATTCTTCCTAAGGTTCAAAGTATCAACACGATACGTAAGGCATATTGTATTGTATTTTTGGGCCCCGATACACCTATTTACAAGTTTTTTTACAAATTTATTTTTTATTAAATTATATATAAGAAATATTGGTTAAAGTATTAATACACCTCTACTGATACAAAAAAGAAATTGATACTTTGAATCATGATTCCAACCCGTCACTGTTTCCAACTATATATTCCTATTTTATTGAATAGTCAGAACAAAGCACTAGAACTGTGGTCACAATAGATGTAAACTCAAATATTTTTAACATTAGGTGATTCAATTTATCCCAAAAGCTTTGAAGGAAAAGAATTGGGTAAAATATGCCTTTCATGTGTTAATTACCTAAAAGATAATGCTCTATAAAGATCTTAGCTCCGGTAGAGGTGTAAAATGGGCCATGCCGTACCTTGCCGCCCTCCCCAAGGATAATTTGGGGGGCCGGCCCAGCATGGCCCATGGCCCAAGCCTATGCAGGCACATGCCGTGCCGTGGGCCTAGGCCGGGCGAGCTGTAGGCCGTGTCGGGCTGGGCCACAAGCTAGGGCCTTGGGCATAAGCTGAATCGGGCCAAACTGGGTTTTTTTTACATTTTTTTTATTTCTTTGCTAAGTAAAACTAAAATATTTCTTTCCTTTGGGAACTATTTGAAAAAATAAGAAATCTAACAAAGAAATGAAAAAAATACTTAACCAAATAAGAAGTAAAGAGACAAAGACGTGAAGTGAATAATAAATTGGAAGAAAAATAGGAATTTTATTTCATTTAAATTTGAATAATACAAAGCATACAATGGTTAGATGAATGAAATATGAAAATTGGAAAATGGAATAAATTAATAAAATATAAAAAATACAATATAGTTACAAATTGAAAATAAAAATTTATGTTATTAAAAAATATCAAATAAATTAAATAAAATTAAAAAAAAATTACAATAATTTGAAAAAATGCTATACAACTATTGAGTAAACAAAAAATATTGACTTCATCATTTTCTCCTATTGTTCTTGACTTTGATCATCTACTTCACGTGAAATATCAGGTGTAGTGTCATGCTCTCCTTTGTCTTGTAATCTATCTTCAACATCTAGCCAATCTTCAAAGCAGATGCACATCTCTAGACTTTCATCATTCATATTTTTTTTTTTTTTGTCGTCCAGCACCCTAGTACTTGCACTAAAACAAGACTCCAATGAAACTGTAGACATCGGAGGGGTTAGTAGATCACGTGCCATGGCGGCGAGAACTGGATAAGTTTTTGCATGTCCACTCCACCAAGCTAAAATATCAAAATTATTTGTTCCTTCTAAGGTGAAGGAAGAATCACCTAAAGTAGAAAAAATACTTGTAAATAAAAATTAAGTTCAGTAAATGAGCGTGTTGTCGAAGCAGTAGATTTTTGCCTCTTACTTATTAAATAAAAAAGTTTTTCTCTTCCACTACTGGACTCAAGTTCAGAAGTGAAAGATGTAATTGTACACGTTATAGAATTTTTATTATTCCCTGTTACTTCAAATTCATATAAACTATACATTTCAAATAATGAACTATTAATTTCTTCTTTTTTTTATTTCCAATTTCAATATTCATATTTTCACAATATGTTTCAAGTAAAATATCTAAACCATCTTTCCTAATCCTAGGATCTAATATTGTAACTAAGCAATAAATAGGAGAAATGTTCTCACAATATTTTTTAAATTTATTTTCCATTATTTCAACAATACGTTTAAATTGTGGATTCTCTCTATATTTTGTAAAACAATCACTAATAATCATTAATTGATAAGCTAAATTACAACTATTTGGATAATAAATACCCGATAATTCATTAGTTGCATCATAAAAATGTTTTCAAAAATCTCTTATACAAATTGTCATTTCCTAGTCTTCCTCAAGTATAATATCAATAGGAATTTTTGAATTATAAAATTCACTAAGAATTTGTTTGTGAGAAATACAACTTTCTAACATAACATAGCTAGAATTCCATTTATGTTTAACATCTAATATAAAATGTTTATATTTTAAACCACAATTTTGACATAAATATTTAAATTCCTGTTTACTTGCTCCAGAACTTTTAATATATATAATACAATTTCTAATTTTAGAAATATGAGTAGAAATGATATTTAAATCATCTTAAATACATAAATTTAAGATGTGACATGCACATCTGATATGAAATAATTTACCATTTAAACATGGTTTTAATTGAAATTTTAAAATATTTATTGTTGAATTATTATTACTAGCATTATCAAAACTAATAAAAAATAATTTATTATCAATTTCATAAGCATGTGAAGTATTTAAAATACTTGCAGCAATAGCTAGGCCAGTATGTTGCCATTCAAGCTTAGTAAAACTTAAAATTCTTTTATTTAAAAGCCAATTTTCATCAATAAAATCATCGGTAACACAAATATAACTTATGTTAAATTTAGAAGTCCAAATATCAAAAGTAATTGCAACTTTAGAATTAAGATTTGATAACATATAAATTAAAATTTGTTTATATGAATAAAATTTTTTTAAAGCATCTGATCTAATAGTATTCCTAGAAACTTTTTTAAATTGTGGATTTATAGAATTACGTAACCATTTTTCAAGTTTAGTAGTTTCAACTAACAAAAATGGTTGTTCAGCATGTACAATGTATTTTGCTAATTCTTGCCACATTTTTTCTTGAGAATATTTAAAAGAACCAAACCCCCCGGCCAATTTGTGTTTGTGTTGTTTCTCTCCCTTCTTCTTCTTCTTTCTCATGGGTGAGCAAATGTCTACCCAAATGGCCAATATCACCCTTGCTACAATAGCTAAAGTATTTCCTACATTTTTTACAAACAACTCTTTTTCCCTTCTCCTTAACCTCCTCTACTTTAAATATTTTCCAAACCGGGCTAATCAACTTAATGGCCTTCTTTTTCTTTTCCTTAGTATCAGTATTAGGGGTGGAAGTTCTATCAATATCAATAGCATCCATATCAGTGATAACACTACCATGCTACGATTAAATATCGTCGACATTGAACATGTTGGGGAATTGGTTTTGGGAGGAGCCAGCCTTTTTTTAAATTCTAAAAAAATAAAAAATAATTTAATTGCACTTACTCGGATTGCCAGTTTAGAATCCCAACTTGATTTCAACGGTTGAAGCCTTTCAACTCCAAGAGTCCAAGCCTTCCAAATTGCTAACTTGAGATACTTGAGCTGTTGAGCAAGCCTTCTTCTTGTTGAAACTTCAATAAAGTTGAAAATTGGAAAACTAGAGAATGTACGAGAGGTTGAGAAATTGAGACTTGAGAGAGTATGAGAACTAAAGAAGAGATTAAGAAATTGTTGAATTGATGTGATGAGAATGGTGGAGGATAGGGCTATTTATAGGAATTGAAAATAATTCAATTATCCAAAATACCCTAAAAACTAGTCATTTTTTTAGTTATTAGGAGGGATATTTTGGTCATTGTAAAGTTATTTATCACTTTACCCAAAATTCCCCCCAAACTAGTTGTTATATAGTTGTTGAGGGGGCACTTATGTCATTCTTTCTCCCCCCAAAACCAAAATACATAAATACCCCCTATATAGTTGTTTGGGGGGGGGGGTATTTCTATAAAAAAACACCCAAAAAGATGAAACTAGCCATGTCGTGCCACGGGCTGTGCTGTGTTGGCCCATGGACTTGGAATGGACCCAATACGGCCCTGGCAATCATGTCGGGCCTAGCACAACCCATGTTCCATCATGTCTTACCGTGCTGGACCAATCCAAATTTGGGCCAAGCCGTGCCAGGCCACGAGTGGTACAACCCGATTTACACCTCTAAGCTCTAGTAAACATATAGGAAGAAAGAATCCAAAATTAAAAAAAAAAAAAGAGTAAATTATAGATTACTACCCTATACTTTTGGGGTAGTGACACTTAGCATCCCAAACTCCCAAACTTTCCTTTGAGAGAAAGATGGAAAGACCCTCTGAATTTTCAAATTCCAACACTCTGCCTCCTTCATTATCTTTCTGTCACTTACCTTTGAAAAAGATTTTAATTTAATTGTCATGTGGTTGTTAAATATTTCCAAATTCCCAAACTATCCTTTTCCTAATTTGCGGGACCATTTTTCCCTTTCTCGTACCTAAATCCTCTATACTTATGTTTCCTTCTTCTTTCTTCCCGTGAGTGTTTCATTCAATTAGGCTACGTTTGGTTTGTGGGATGGGGATGAGAAAAAGAGAATATTTCAAAAATATTCCCTTTTCTCTTATTTGGTTTGAGGGAAATAGAGGGATGGGATGAGAAAAATGTGGAATGTCAGATCCTAGAATTGTGGATTTGGGGTCGCATCAAAACCATGCGGCCCCGGTAGAAAAAGTTAAGAAAGCATTGTTACCATCGAACTAAAGAGAGAAAGAACTGAGAAAGAGAGGGAGAAAATCTGAGAGAGAGAGAGAGAGAGAGAGAGAGAGAGAGAGAGAGATTGAGATAGAAAGGGAGAAAGTCCAAAGAGAGAGAGCATAAGAGGGGGAGGGCTCCGGTGGTTTCCTTTTGAAAGGTTGTGCTGGGAGTAGAGAGAGACTCTCAGGTAGGGACTAGGGTCTCTCAGTTCAGGCGAGAGAAGAGACGATTAGAGAGAGAAAGAGGGATTGTGCTAAAGGGAGGTTTTCATTGTCTTCAACCTGGCAGCAACCGCAGAGTCCGACGGAGGGTGGTGAGATCGGATTTCCTAGACCGCACTTCAAGCCTCTCTCTCGTTGCTGCAGCTAGTTGTAATGGCAAAGACAATCAACAGAGGATTAACGAACTGTTGCAGCTAGTTCAAGCCTCTCTCTCATTGTTTCACCAAAGGCTCTGGGACTCTGGTGTATTTCTTCCCTCGCTGCTGACAGAGACATTCGATAGAGGACTAACGAACGGAGAAGAAGATGGAGGGAGATGATGAACAGTGCTACCTGTTAGTCCTACTGTCTCCAGCGGCACTGTCCGAAGGTAGGAGACGATGAACAGAGTTTTTCCCATTATTTTCCCATATATAAAATCAAACAATGGAAATGTAAATTTTTACACTTTCCCATCCCATCTCATCCCACCCAAATTTTCCCACAAACCAAGTGGAGCGTTAAAATTTAAAAGCAAAGTGGGTGCCACCCCAAAGTAAATGGTGGCTATTTATAATTTACGCAAAAAAATCCAAAATTTATTATATTCTAGTACTAAAATATAATAGGTCAAATATCAGATCAAATTTATTGAGGATGCCAAGGTAGTAATAAATGTAAGTATCTTGTAATACATGAAAACCTTCAAAAAGGTAAACCCAACTATCTAGTGAATCATTAATGAGGAAGTTTTTGGTGAAAGCTTAGCATAGAAATCTCCATCTTCACATGGCACACGTGAAGGGAGCGAACGCCATAGAGCTGTTGCATTAAGTTAGACTACAGGACTGTGCTGCTGTATTATGTATAGCTCTATACTGTTCCTAGCAAATGTGAGCTCATGCATACTAGCCTGTCAGGTTATTAGGTGTGAGCTGATGAATCTTTTTTTTTCCTTTATTTTATTGTTTATTTGAACTCCTCTAATTAAGCTTGCACCAAGTGGAGAGGATCCACCTTAAGGGCCTGTTTGAGAAGGAGTGGAAGATTCTGCTAAACTGGTTCAACTACTTTGAAGTGCTTCAAAAAAAGACTGAAATGGGAATTCCTTCAAATTGACTCACTGACATCCAAAGTGTAAGGCCCACCTTGGAAAGATAGAAGTCACTGAGTTTCAGCCCTCCAGGGCACTAAGGGTCTGTTTGGTTCGTGGGACTAGAGGTTTGGAATAGAATTCCAATGTTTGATTGGGTGGAATCAGAATCCCATTTCATTCCTAGTGGAATGGCATTTCCCTCATTTGAGGGAATGACCATTCTCTCTCCATCCCTTGAGAATAAACTCATTTCAGTTGATTTCAATTTCGATTCTGATTTCTATTTGAACCAAACAGACTATTAAAATAGACCATTCGGATTTTGATTCCCATTCCAATTCCCATTATAAACCGAACAGACTCTAAAATTTTATCGAAATAATCTCAAAAACTTATTACATCTAAGTGGGGATGCATGGAGATAGAATAGCCAAAGCCCCACTAACCCAAATGATAAGAAGATACAAAACCTCTCTCTAGGGTTAGAGATGTCCTATCATCGTCATGTTGCCTCTGGCTGCCCTTGCTAGTTCCATTTCGGGGAAATATATTTTTTCTGATGCTGCATATCCGGACAAGGTTGCTAGAGCCTGTGATCTTGTTTCTTTCTCCACCTCATGCATAATTCAGATGCTTATTGGGGGCCCTCACCTACTTCAAGATGTTTGGAGAGTTGCATAAAAACAAGCTTCTAAATATCGATAGTCCGATACACTGGTTGGGGCATATCGGACTGTGGGTCACTGTGTATTGGTGACCCACCGATACGATACATATGGACCTGTCTAATTCCCAAAAGAGGTCAAAATCTGATTATTTCGTGTAATGGTGACCCACCGACACAATACATATGGACCGGTGGTTCTTCCCACCCGTGTTATCATGATTTGCTTTCACACCTCCCATGTTTCAAAACCTTACTCCATGATAACACCGGTGATGTTGTTCTGACATCCAATGAGTAAAGAAACATCTGACTCTATAGCCTTTCATGATAACTGATAGCACCTCCCATGTTTCAAAACCTTAATCACTTGTTGGAGGATAACTTTACCCCTCCATGGAGTATTTATACTCTTCTTATGTAGAAGTAAGGGAATCCTTGCCCACCTTTCTGACTACTCAGTGAGTCGAGATCTTCTATCAACAAAACACCTTCTAACCCCCTACCAACTTGATCTAACACCGTACATTTCACTATAAGATTGGGACCCATCATAAAAGTGTGACCCACCATGTATGAGATGTACGGTGTGAGATCATATTGGTAGAGGGTTGGAACGTGTTTTGTTGGCAGGTGATCCGGATTCCCTCAATGTTTCTGTCAATAAAGTAAAATAAAATAAAAAGTAGCACAATAGGTTTGTCATATTAAAATATACCTGGTCAATGGAAGTTGTTCCCCTTGAGGGACGATAGGGTCAACCTCAACCTGGCCGGCCCAGACCCAACCCAATGTTGAAACGCTTATCTCTAGATAATCCAGGCTTTTTCACTGTGCTTATTCAGGAGTAAGGACAGGAACGATGAGAAATACTATAGGTATAAATGTATAATCTAAAGTCTTAACCAGTAAGGACAGGAACCATGAGGAGAAATACTACAGGTATAATCTAAAATCTAAACCAGTTGGATGGAGGGATTCTCAGACAGTGACCAACTGCTTGAGAGAGTGGGAGTTACCCTTAGAGGAAAAAATCGTACTCCGCTGAATCAAAATTCAAGAATTTACAAGTGAATCAGTGATCCCTGACGCTTACAGAAGTGGGTCTGTGGACTGCTTTATCTTGTGGCTTTGCTCTGCCAACAGCCAAGCCATAATTATTTTCTGTAAAGTCGGAATTACAAGGAAGTGGTGTTATCAACCCTATTTATCTAGGGATGTTTGGAAGTGTGACTTTTTTCTTTAAAATGGTACCACGTTGGATCCACGTAGGCAATTCAACAAACACCCACATGCATGATTATTTAGTTCAAGCGTTTTTTGAAAAAATGCTGAAAAACAGGTATGCCTCATAAATCAGGACGCAACCGTTGCCCCCAACGGTTGACTGATATGGCAAATACGTGGCAGAAAAACGGTGATGAAAATCACCTTACCAAACAGAATAATGTTGCTCACTGCCTACGTGGCAGTGAAAAAACGGGTCTAACAAGC
Source organism: Nelumbo nucifera (assembly GCF_000365185.1). The sequence continues at coordinate 3,904,314 of NW_010729116.1, read as the reverse complement.
ATTGACCTTTTTTTGTTTTTTTTTTTTTTTTTGAAAATCAATCCCAAAAAGTGGCCACGCTTCCAAACACCATACTAATTAATAAAACTCCTTGGTTGTTGGTGATACAAGGGCTACAGGGCCACAGCACATGATTCTCATACCAGATCAAACCAAAAAGTCTGTTTCTCTGTTTATACTGCTTCTGTTTCCTGGGTTCTGTTCAATGTTGCTACTGCTTTCCGAGTCAGTCATTTCATTTTGTAATTTCACTCCAAGCCCCAAGGCTACAAACCTTAGGCTGTGTTTGTTTGCAATGCAAATTTGAATTAAATACAAATTTTGCACTAGGTTCAGTTTTGCATTCGAGTTGTGGACTTGTGGCTATGATTTGTACTCTTACTTGATGTGAATGTTTGCAATGCAACATTTACACTTCATCCTACCTTAATTATCTCTTCTCATGTTGAGTGAGGACTACATCAATTTGCCTCCTACCTTACTACCCCCATACTAATAACCTTTCGCCTCATTCCTCTTTCATATAAATTGGGGACCACATCATTTTACTTGACAAACTGAACAAGGCCTGAACTCTGAAGCAAAAGTTAACCAGGATTTACACTCGGTCCATTTGCACTCCTATGCATTTACACCAGTGCAAATGAAATTTGCAGTGCAACCAAATGAAGCCTTATGCACGAGTAAAGGAAAATGACTACCCTGATCTGATAAAGTGTGCAAATTAGAGAAATCAATCAAGGAAGCAAAGACGGTATAGTGATTCCTATTATATCAAACCACAATTACGCACAACAAAAGCATATGAGACCTCAAAAGCCAATTTCTACTCATTCAGTTTTGATTTAACAATATGAGAGCAGATGAGTATATTGCCTTTAAAATTTGGAGAAGGCAACTCCAAAAGCTCGAAGTTTGGAGTAACCACAAGATAAAGCTCAAATTCCTGAATTACACTCCCAGCCCTACCCCAAAAACCATACAGGAAAAAAGATGAAAAGATGTAAAGGAAAGAAAGAGAATGAAAAGATGGCCATTCCCTTTCATCAATTATTACTGAGAAAAAAAAAATTCAAATACCGCTACACAACATGGAGTTATGCTGCCTTCTTGCAGTGCTTCTCAAGCCATTCCATCGTAACACTTTTTGGCCTTTCAAGCGGCAAGCCAAGGGCCCGATCCCATATAATCTGAAGCAGAAAACAACAACTCAGACAAACTCGACTAAGGAATAATAGATAATCAGGAGCGAAAGGGGAGAAGAATAACCTGAGAGCAGATTCCAATGCTTCTTGAGACACCGAAAAGAACAGTATAATACCTGCGCAAAATGTGCAAGATATCATAAACATTGATATTAAGATAGTACTCAAATAGCTTTGGGATCAGCTAGTGGTGAAAAATTAGAATTAATGCCCTCTATATATAAATAAGATACAATATACTATAAACATAACATGGGAGTAGCTTTACTAGTCAAATCATTTTTACAGCGTATGATCATGTTTCAAATAAACGCTGCTTCTTTTTCTGTTTTAGGAAGAAACAATATGATAACATGGGAGTTGCTCCATTGCAACCTGGGTGACCAGGGTTCAAATCTTGGAAACAGCCTCTCTATATGTGCAGGGTAATGCTGCGTACATCTGTCCCTCCCCAGACCTTGCATTGGAGGGAGCCTATGCAGTATGCACTGGGATGCCCCTTTAGTAGGAAACAATAGTTCAACTTCCCTAACAACATAAGAATCTTCCATGCAGCAATTTCCTTTAGGCTGCATTTGGAAACAATGCAAATGGAGTGTAAATCCCGGTTCGGAGTAAATTTGCACTCTGGTTCACTTTTGCCTGTGTTTGGCAACATGACATTTATGCATTGACAAATGACAGACCAATGCATATTTACCTTGATAATAAGATGTAAAAGTACATCAATAAAAAAGAAGTAAATTTGCATTCAAGTGGGCTTTTGATAAAAAAAAAAAGCATATGCTTTATTGGAATTCATGTTTGCATCCATTACAGCTAAAAGTCTGTTTGGTAAGAAGGTAAATCTGTCAGTGCAAAACTAACCCAACTTTGCAATTTATATGAACCGTTTTACACTCTACATATTTGCATTCACACTTATTTGCATCATTTCCAAATGCAGCCTTGAGGGCCACAAGGAGTCAACTTATTCGTTTCATCATCCTTTATTCCTAGGATAAGTTTCAGATGAAAAACCTTGCCAAGTATTCAAAAGCATATGCATCTTTTAAATTTAAAACAAAATTGAACTTCAAATGGCTAGTTTAGTCCCAAAAAAATAACAAAACAAAACTTCAATTTAAGGTAAAGGGCTCATGCAGACCACAGGATTGAATACATGGACAATCTGAAGGAGCCCTCCCTCTGATGGTGATATGGATTGACCACAGGATTACTCCATGTGGGAAAAAGATTCCCTAATTGACCCAATTAGGGAATCCTTTCCATACAATAGTGGTAATATAGTAGTATAATACAAGGGAAAAATCTAAGGTCTAAGCAACCCAGTAACCTTTCACATAGTAACTTGTCTTCTATAGTAGTATAGTACAATGCTTTAAAGAAGTCCCACAAAAACTTTTATTGGTGATATTCTTTTGCAATTGAGAAGGATGCTGAGAGAAAAATACCGATGGGTCAAGGTCTGACACTGAAGAGGTTGTGTGGCAATGCAAGAAATGATGATGTTGTTGGGGAGGTGATGAGGATCATTTTGCATGAGGTTCACCAGATTAAGAAGTCATAACTGGTAGGGTAAGTAGTAGATAGGAGAGTGTGGGTGACCAAATCATTAGGTCTGTTCTTCCCAATCAAGAATCATTTGCTAGAGAGGAATTTAGGAGGTTAGAAAAGGACGATGCAAAGTAATTGACATAGAGATCTCCTTGGAGCTCTGATTAGGAAGAACAGCATGATCTATAATGAGGTTGATAAACTCTTGGTTTGGGATGATGCAGAGCCAAGCACCAGGAGCAAAGGGTCCAAACTCCAAAGCAGGGGTAGTAAGAAACTTGAAGGGGTTATGGTGATAAGCATGAGAGGTAGAGGAATATATGGGGAAGCCAAGAAGTGCCAAGGAAGTTAGCTTAGAATTTTTTTGGTTGGCATATAGTGGTTACTTCAGTGTTGTGGTGTGTGAATTATTAGCGGTTTCTATAGCTGACACTTTTTTGTTGTTAGTTTGATATTGTCAGAGTGCTATTTCTCTCCTGAGTTTCCTGTCATTTTACAGTTGGTTTTTGTGTTGAGAGGACTTCTATTGTATAGTTGGGGCAGGGCTGGTCCATGTTGAGCTATAGCTTCTGCCTGCTGTCCTTTTTCCTTTGTTAGGGACTCTGGTGGCCTATGTATTTCTTGTACACACTTCCTTTGTTTAATGCATTTTAATTTATTATCTAAAAATTATGTGAAGATTAGGATTTAATTTATTGAATAATGCAAATGTAAAATATAATGCTGAGGTTGAAGGAATGGTGTATGGTTAAGCTATTAAACAGAAAGAAATTTTCCTCCATAGATAACTATCTATATTGAACTCTTGTTTTTGCAGATACCTGTGTGCTTGTCTTTTCTTTATCAGTAACGATATCAGAATATTATATTTGTACAAAAACAATATCACAATATTATTTTTTATTTTTGATAATTAACAATATCAGAATATTATTGTTATTAGAAACAATAACACTGTACATGGCAGAGGTGCTCTGCAACAAGAACAAATGAAGAGTAGCACCTTAGTCAACAGATAAGCCCTCTATCACTCCATATCCCCATTACAGCCCCATTGCAACAGATATATTGAATCCTTATAGACTTTGAACTGCATTAGCAGAATTAAGAACACATAGAAAGGCGCAATTGAATCTCAAAACAAAGTGTCTAGCCTCTCAAGTAGGATGTCTCAGGACCCAAGGTCCATTTCCTCTACTCATGATCACCTTACATTTACAATAACCTGCATTCCAACAGCATGGACAATCTCAGTCCTGCATGCAAGGGTTGGAGCTTAGCTCCCACTAAATTTCCCAATCCTATGTCCCCAAATATGTCAGAACAATATTTCTCTAATGGTTTTTTAATGAACCACCTCTTCCATGTTTGGTCATCTTTTCTTAGCTTCCTACTTGTATTTGTTTCTTATTGCATCAAATGTCCCAATAAAGAGATGCCAATCCTAGTTCTGGTCGATATTATTTTATGATGAATACTTCAGATTGCAACACTATTGAAGATCCTAAATAGTCAATTCCCTCGCCTTGTTGTCTAAATAACACCTAGCAATTTACTTTGAACTTTTTTATTTCTTGATGCTGAACTCTAGATGGAAGTCTTATTTGATTACCATAAAAATCATTTCCACTGAATTCATGGTTTTAGAGATTGAAGTCTTCTCTAATAGTCTTAAATCCTTTTATTTCATTTTTCTTTTTACATTTTTCCCTAAATATTCTTAGACCCGAATCTTTAGGGTAACAAAAATAGTTTGGTTTGTAGTGGATGTCTCTAGTTCCTCATTTCCAAATTGCTGGAGTTTCTTTTTGTTCTCTCTTTAGTACTTTTTTTGCATTTGTATTTATCTTTGCTTTGTTATTGCACATCCAAAATTCATATATAAATATAGAGGGGGATGGGGCAGGGGGGGTGGGGAGGGGAGAGAGAGAGAGAGAGAGAGAGAGAGAGAGAGAGAGAGAGAGGAGAGACCTACATCTTAGTCTAAGGATCTCTAAATCTCAAAAAGAAAAAAGTAAAAAAGTGGGGTTCTTCTATAATATGAAACTTTCATACACATGCTAGTTGAGTCATTCCCTTCAATTTTTGGTGTGAATTAAAGTGGGTGTCTTTTCCATAGGGATGGAAGTGGGGGTCAACAATCTGATGAAAAAAAAAATTAAAGCTAAGTACCATTTTGCAACATGTAAAAGCTAAGAAAGGATACAACTCTATACCTTGCTTCAGTTAACCCAAAATGGTTCAACAGCACACCACTGTGAGCATCAACATTGGGCCAGGGATTCTTAACCTAAAACAATTTGCAATATTCAGGACAAAATTCATGTCAGATCTATATTTGGATAGCTCACGAAATAGAGTTACAATAGAAAAATAATCTAGATGAAAACAATTACACTAAAGCAGTAAAAAGAAAAAGCTCAATGTGATACCAGAAACCAAGATACAAAAGACTAGCCCAGAAAGCTCTGCTCTAACATATAAGCTATATCAGCATTCAGCACTATGTTTGTCCAACATGGGATAGTCATCCAACATTCACTATTGTCCTTTCTCACTTTTTCTATGTTTTAGTAACAAAACAGGGGATTTAAGCTTGTATCTTTTAATTTATGAACAAAATCATATAGACCTAAATACATTCCAAGTCATGCTCTTGCCTCCTTGGTAGTAGGAATTGACAAGGCTTTAACATTCAGGAGAAAAAATTCCAAACATATGGAAAAGCACATGCTTCCCTTTGAACTGTTTTCAAAGTAAACAAATTACCTTGCCTAGCTGAGTGAGTATGGGAGGCACAACTTCATAAAGCTTGGAAACCTAAAAATATGAAAAACTCAACTTAGTTCACCAATAAATAAGATAAAACACATAGAATGGGTGCGCCTTAAAAGTTACACCCTTGTCTGGTAACGAGGAGCCAAGTAATAACCAGCTGGAACAGTGGATCATCAGGCAAGTGCTTCAATGCAAACTCCCTCTGGCATGTGTATCTTGGATCTGTTTTACGCAGAACTCCATGCCCATACCCAGGAACAACCTGCATATTAGATGCAAAGAATAAGAAAATAAAGATGAAAATGTAATAATAGGACTCAGAGAGGTCACTCCAACTTATGCCATATGTCACATGTTTTTATTGAAAAGAATAGTTTAGCTTCTTTTTAGAAAATTGTTCAAAATTCAAAGTAGGAGATAGCTCTAGAGTTCATTTTCAGGAACGTTGTAGCCAGTATTTTGAAAACCGGACTGGACCGGATGGTTGGACCGGAAAACCGGGAACTGATCACCTGATCGGTTCCGTTTCACCCCAAAACCGCTTTTTTGGCCAAAAACCGTTGATTTGGTCAGCAAACCGCTGACCCAGGTGGTCAAACCGTCAAATCGGACAATGGTTTTTGCCCTTTTTTTATTTTTTTATTTTTTTGTCAGAGCAGGCCGTCGGTTCAGTCCGAACAGTCAGACCGTTCAACCTGAGAACTGGACCCCAGAATGGTTCCTTGTCCGGTCCGGTTTTAAAAACCTTGGTTGAAACTTGCAACATGTGCATGCTTTGTGACATATGGCCTAACCTATATCTCCAAAAGACAGTACTATGAATCAATATTACAAAATCAGGAATGAGCAGGTTGTATGGTGCCCTATTTTCAGAAGAACATTTCGACAGAGATCAAAAAATGTGCTTTGGTGTTCAATGAATCGAAATCACCAAACATATTGCCTTCATCTACAAACAAAGATGGTGGAACAGATATTCTAATGGATGTTTCTTGGTGAAGCCACTTTATGATGCAACTACCATAAATCAGGTGGAAACTTCTCAGAATCAAGGTGTTTGAGGTAATCCAGTTCCACTGTGTGTTGAAGTTTTTGCATGGTTATGTCCTTGGACAGCATTCTGACCGTTGATTTGTAAATAGATGACTCAGAATTACTAGCCTTGTTTTATGTGAAACAAACATGAAAATGTTAGATAATTATTCAGCCACTGCAGGACTGCAAGTTTTTGCATGGTTATGTCCTTGGACAGCATTCTGACCATTGATTTGTAAATAGATGACTCAGAATTACTAGCCTTGTTTTATGTGAAACAAACATGAAAATGTTAGATAATTATTCAGCCACTGCAGGACTGCAGCTTTTTATTTGGGCTACCCCCCCCCCCCCAAAGCACTTCATAGTCCACTAGGACGGGAAGAGATCCTACCAACTTAGGATCTGGTGGTGGGTTTTGTGGGGGTAAATGAGGGCTCTGGGTGATTGGAGATGAAGGATATGAATGGAGAAACAATCCGAATGCTGTTACCAAAGAATGTCATCAAATCACTCTCTTTGAACTCCAATTACAATGACTCATTTATAAGACTCAACTTACTAACTCAGCTGTCCCATTTCAGACTCCAGTTTGGACTAGGAAATTGACCCAAAAACAAATACTACTAATTGCTTTAGAACCAAGAGTAAGCCATTGCGACACGTAAATAAAGACTCCAACTCCTAAACAAATCTAATAACAATTTCCTAATCCAATTAAAACTACTTTAATTTAAAGACATCAGAAATTTCTAAAAATAGTAAACAGCGACTTCACTAAAAATAGTAATTATAAGTTTACAACAATTACTATAAATAGTAATTCCGAGAGTTACCAAAAATAGTAATTCCGAAATAGCAATAAAAATATAAAAAACAGAACCCTATTGTGTTCTTTTTTGTGTTCCTAGGTCATGCAACTTAGCAGATGGTTCAGCTAAGGCAGGACAGGAGTAATGCTAGAGCTGTAACAATTACTATTATTGGCCCTTATAAACATAAAAATGTCTTGATTCTTGAAAAATATGTTATTTTATGAAATTTGTGCGAAGGATATACACAGTTAATACATTTCTATATATTAGTTTGTATTTGAAAAAATATTATTTTATGGATTGACCATATAGATGACAAAATTCAAAGACCACTCAGAGTCCTGGTTCATATATTGCACACAGGACCTATCTTGTATGTTTCCATCTAATAAGAAATAAAAAGGAAGATAGTACATATAAAATTAATTTCTTCAAATAAAAACCCTACATGGGAAAATTATTATCAGCATCATTATCTTCCGTTGTCTATGGTAAACTAGGTTCACAGGGTCTTGGGCTGGTTGTCAGTTGCGGGGCTAGAGACACTTCAAGGTCTCCAAGCCAAGTGTGTCTCTGGATGTTAGATCCATACGCCAATAAGACACAATAATGAAATACCTATTGCAATTTGAATTGAGCACAATTATGGCCCATCCAGAACACAGTTCCAAGCACATATCGGGCTGGGCAACAGCAATATTATCACATTCACATCCCCCCAAGGGCTTGGCCAGTTAGAGCTGCCGACCAATGCTGTAGTCTGCTAACAAGATCCTTGAGAAAACCCAAATGGCTTATTTTATTACAAAACCAGCTTCTTTCTGGACTTGTCTTGAGATTAATAATTAAAGATGGAGGAACAGGATTTATCATTAATGATGACAATCATGATAATCAGTGCTGTTAGTTAAATTAATTTAACATATCCAAAGTCACATATTAAGTTGTACTTTAATTGAAGTTCATATACAACATAATTTCATCTAGAAAGAAAAAATGAATACTTGAGTGATGAATCTATTGGTGCATTATTGAGTACAAGTAACCCTCATTAGATCTGTGAGGGCTAAGTTTATAGGGTTAGTCTTTTATTTCTAATAATGAATAAATATGGATGAAAATATCTCATGATTTCAAAGATAAAAAACCATGGTCGGTTCAGTAATAGTACTCAGAAAAGGATACATTGCACATGTCCCCAAAAGAAAGAACATCAATTCATGTGTTGACTTTTTCAGAGGTGCACACTGAGGTTAGTAGCATTAATGTGCTTAGCTAAGTTTACCTTGGTAATGGATCAAATACATCTGTAGAACAGAAGTGTCATATTTCATACCTTGCCGCTATTTAATGTTTTCCAGACGTAATCCTTTAACTGGTCAGTGGTTATGTTTTCCCCACATTCATCTACAACAGATTTGATCCATAGTAAAACTTCCTGCAACCAAATTATAGTGAAGGTTTGAAACTGCTGGCTATGAAAGTCAAAATCAGAAAGGCCTGTAGAACCCAATAGCTTGGTGAAAATTATATCAGAGGGGAATGTAACATGAAACACCACATCAAACAATATAATGCCTCAGGTAGGAAGAGTCCTACTTGATTAATACTAAGGCCAAAAAGTACAGTATTTCATCACCAAACAACTACCCACAAAAAACTCATGAAGTAGCAAGCCTTCCACACTGAATCTAGCAACCAGGGGAGGAAGGATAAAGGTGTACAACTAACTTGCCAATCCAAAATTAAAACCTAGCTGTCATTTTCATACCACTAGTATAGTCCATCAATCATCAAAACATGTCCAAATTCATGTTCCTGGGCTTGTTAAATAGCTACTTAAAATGAATTCCAATGATATCAAATTATAAAAATGTTTATGTTTTGGCATAGAAAATTTAGTAACACAAGGACAAATTCAAGGTTGTCTTCAATTTTGGATGGCATTGAGGTGCACCTAACAATTTGACTATAGACTGCTTTCAGGATTACCATTCAGCATATATAATCCAGAAGCCACAAACTAGTATTACAACAGTGAAACTTTTTTGTTTACAAGAAAAAAAAAAACAGAGAATCTTATTTTGCGAACTACACAATAAACAACTATCAAACATGTTCATCAGTTTTAAAGAAAGTCACAATTAGAACACATAATAAAGGATTACAGCCTTGGGATTCTTTAAGGGAAACTAATATTGATTTTTTTGAAAGGTAACGTAATTTTATTGAAACAGAAAAAAAGATACAACAGGGCCCTCACCAAAGGAGGGCTAGTCCAGAAATAAAACAGAACACAGACTCCACACAGAGACCAACTCAAATTACAGACTCCAAAGGGACTGAGAACTAAGCAGCTGAAGCACATTCAGGTGCTTAATTTCAGGATTAGCAGCCACCCAAGAGATCAGCTTACTCACAGCCCTTGCACTAACTCATTTGTGCTTTTAAACTTGTTACAGAAGACTCTGTTGTTTCTTTCCAGAGAATAGCAGATGGAATAGTTTTCCACACCAACATTCCTTTCTCCTTAAGACCCCCCATCTTCCAACAGCACAACAAATCTTTAACCGTACTCGGCATAACCCAGCTGATTCCCACAGCTTTCAGAAAGTGCTCCCACACCTGAGAGGAGATTGGACAGTGAAGACAAAGATGATCTGTAGATTCCCGCTGAGACCCACAAAGCCCAAAAGACACTTATCTAGAGCCATTGTCCAAACCAGAAAATTAGATTTTGAAGGACTGACCAGATTCCAGATTTCAATAGATGTAGTCTTGGCAATCCAGAAGCCTCTGGCATTGGGACGCTATTAGAGATGATAATAGCAAGTTAGCAACATTCTTCTCAGTTTCTCAGGGCCAGTGTGTTTTGGCAACTCAGAGAGAGAGCAGAAATCTAGTCTTTCAAAAGGCATACAGCTAGCTTCTACACCCAGATGGAGAGAATTAATTGAAGGGGACAATCAGGTGGTCATCAGCTGGCTGGGGTCAGAGAAAGAAGTACATTGGATTTTCAAATTCTTGCTTAGAGAAACAACAATTAAGGCTGAGGAGCTGCATTAGTCAGAACAGAAGTTAAGAGGGATACTATTGTATGGGAAATGCCGGGAGGCCCGGAACTTCAGTCTGTTCATAATAGAGTAGATTTTGTTCTTCTTTCAGCATTAGTCAGCATATCACTGCTGTATTTTACACTACCAATCGGTTTTTTGTTAAGTAAATCACTTTTTCTGCAATAATATTGATATACTTTTGCTTATCAAAAAATAATAATAACACTTAACCATTTATGGAAAATTGTAAAATTTCTTCTCTAAATAGCATAAGGTTTAATCAATCCCAATAAGAAAAAAGAAGAATAAATATGGCTTAAGAAACCAAGAAAAAGAAGAGAAGTACTCCAGAATATAATACCTGATTGGCCAAGCCATGGAGAGGCCCAGCTAAACCATTTAATGCAGCTGCAAATGAAAGGTAAGGATCTGAAAGGGCACTACCAACCTACAAATTCAACAAAGCACACAAGTAAATAGAGTGATAATGTATGCAAAGGTGCTAAGAGGACTAAAATTCAAAAGATTGTCATAATGTATTCAGAATATGCAAATGGATGGACATAAACAAAGACTAGCTTCTGACTACTAATTTTCTAGCTCTTGTGGCCTAATAACATTCACAAGTGTCTACACTATGACATATTAGAAACAGAAGGATTAATTAATGGGAAGACAAAAATCAAATCAGGGACCACTTACAAGATGAGCAGTATGTGCACTAACGTTTCCACCTTCATGGTCACTGCAGCACATAGCAATTGTCTAGCATTAAATAATAAAAAATTGAAATGGTAAAACCTTTACATAGCAATTGAGAAAAAGGAAAAAAACTGTAAAAGAGGACCTTTATGTGGATATTACAGAAACCAACCTATGGATGGTGACATATAGTCTCATCAGCTCTTGCATTTTGGGATCATCAAACCCAAGCATGTGAGAAAAGTTCCCACCATAATCCAAAGAATGATCCACGGGTATAACTTTCCCATCCTTGTAAGCTCTACAAAATCACAAGAAAAAAAAATCAAAATATAGTTATGACATATTCATTTAGTATTTTTTTTTATCAATAACAATAAGCTTTATTAAAGATGTGAAGCTTTAATTACAAGAGAAGGGGAGGTAAAATGTCTTAACTCCCCACCAGCATATTACAAAGAAAGAGGAATTAGAAATTAGCCTATAACAAAGAATCCCTATTCACCCCTTGCTTGGTTAACCCATCAGCAATTGAGTTAGCAGTTCTTTTCACCAAACTGTATTTCTCCCCAATGTCCCTAGTAAGCCATTTGAATTTTTTCCTTTCATTGCTGTAGCTCCACATGCCATTGTTGTCTTCCTTTAGCCATCTAACCACCACCTCCGAGTCACCTTCAAGGACCAATCTTCTGATGTTCAACTCTCTTGCTCTTTGCATTCCTTCCAAAGCTGCAAAGCTCAGCCCTAAGAGAGTCACCTCCAATTGGGCCTGAAAACATGGCAAGAATAATCCCCTTCCTCATTCTTGAACACTCCCCCAATCCCAGAAGGCTCTGGATTCCTTATGCTACTACCATCAAAATCCAGTTTTATGAATCTGAAGGGTGGAGAGGTCCAAGAGGGCTAGGAGTCCACTTAATTTGGGCAGAGTTGGCTATCTCTATCCAATTTCTCAGCAAGTCAAACATGGAAAAATCTGTGAATAGATCCAAAGATGTCAGTCAGTGGGCCACCCTTAAATGTATCAGTTCTAATAATTTTTCAATGGTTCTTTCCTTGTCTGAAAAAATTCGTGAGTTTCATTCTTCCCATAAAGACCAACACACTGCTGCCCTAATGCTTCCCCACATAACCCTCCCTCTTTTCTTAGGCTAGATGAAATAAGGAGAACAAGATTTGCATATTCAAAGGGAGATTCCAATTACACCCAAAAAGGGAGAAAACCCACTCCCAAATAGTTTTAGCAAACAGGCAAGTAACCATAAGGTGGTAACCAGTTTCCCCATCAATTTTGTAGAGAGTACCCCTATCCCGGGATAAACAAGAATTGGGTCTCTTTCCTTGAAGCAGGTCATTTGTGTTTATTCTTTCCAGGAAAGTTTCCTAGCAAAAACTACCAACCCGAGGAGGAATGGGCTTGCCCCAAATCTCTTTAACAAGGAAGGACAACCCAGGAGAGACAGGAGGTTAAATTAGGGTTTCAAAGAACGATGCACAAGTGCCTAAGGAGAAAGGGGTCCAAATTTTGATGTCTTCCTTAATGAGGGTTCAAGATAACATTTCCAATGATGGCTAATGGAGTCAAAATGCAACCCAAATCTGTATCCTTAATGGCCCTTTTCAAGCCCAGGTTCCACCCAAAACCAAAAGTAGAGTATGAAGGAACTAGGAAAGAAGAGATGGGTTCATTTTTCAAATCTAACAGAGCATACAAAGAGGGAAACTGGTCCATCAAAGGGGAATCACCAACCCAAGTTTGCTCCCAAAACTATTTTAGGTTATCTGAGTTCAATCCATACCTGATCCAAGGAGAGAATATTGGAAGTAGATCATGGATGGCTCTCCATGGAGAAGCAACAATAGCCCTTGCCAGAATGCTAGCCACTATCTTCATCTACAATTTGTCCTTTTTCAAAGGAAACCTCCACAACCACATCCCGAGCAAATCCATGTTTCTTTTCCTAATATTCCCAATCTCAAGACCTCCTAGCTTCTTACATCTAGTTTCCACCTCTCAACTCACCCTATGGTCCCTCTTCTCTTATCCTGGCTCCCACAAGAAATCCCTTAGTAACATTTCCAAATTGCTAGAGACCTTTGTGGGGATCTAAAACACCGATAGTCTAACAGGAAGTAAACAGGTAAGTAAGCTAGGGCAGACCTTTGTGGGGATCTAACTCACCCTATGGTCCCTCCCCCTAAGGAAAGATAATTTTTCCTCCAAGAAGCATGTCTTTTCTCAAATCTTTCCACCACCGGGTTCCAAAAGCTTTCTTTCTTGGATTATCTCTGTAGAGAACACTGATGTGGGCCCCACAGCTGTGGTCCCACTCTGTCCGTAGGGTAGAATGTATCTAGTCATAGCTGATGGTCAATCTGTTATTCTGTTATTCTAGTTGTTATTTACTTTTCAGTTTTATATTATGTGTTATGATGTAAACACCAAGGGCAGATGTGTCCTTTCATGTAACTAGCATAACATATAAATATTAAATTGAAGTGGCGGCAGCAGAATATTGAGATTCTGTCCTTCCTTTCAAAGCCTGTGTTCTACTGCTCTCTCACTACTCTTTCTCCTCTTTCTTCTTCACTTTATCTTCTTTTCAACCTGAAGTTTCTTAGTGATCAAGACTGATAGCAGTCTTGAACACCTACAATCTCCTAAAGGGAGGCCTAAGTAATTCGAAGGCCAATCCAAGATTGCACAGCCTAATACACCTGCATATTCTCTTCATTCCCTCACCTCCAAGTTCACTCCCACTATACAACTCTTTTTTTTTTATCAGTAAATTGTAAGATATATTAATAGCCAAAGATGGTACATTTTAGGGAGAGGCACGAGATGCTACCTCCCCTTTAACAAAGGACAAAGAAAATTACAAAGAAGCCCAATACAAGGAGACCCGAGTAGCCGCTTGTTTAGCAAGATAATCAGGCAAGGCATTAGCCGATCTACCCAACCACTGAAATCTGACTGTCATGTCCCTCAATAGCCATTTGACCTTTTTTAAGATATCCTTAAATTCCTAAGTGCCAGTACCCGGGTCAGCCAGCCATCCTACTACCACCTTGGAATCTCCAATTATTAAGTTCTGCACTCCAAGTTGATAAGCAATCTGTATCCCTTGTGCTGCAGCTAGGAGTTCAGCCCTCACAAAGTCTCCTATTCCCACCGGTCCCGAAAAAAGGGCAATGATATTGCTGTTCTCATTTCTAAGTACACCACCAATCCCAGACGTCCCTGGGTTACCCTGGCTACTTCTGTCAAAGTTCAGCTTAACAAAACCCTCCATCAGTGGAGTCCAAGATACTTGAACTCTAGGCTTCCTAGAGGAGGTATGGGCAACTACAGATCAATTCCTCATTAAATCATCAAAGGAGTAATTATCAAAGAGCTTTAAGGACTTCTTTTTATCTCCTTAATGAAATGAAATTATGCACTTATCGATCAAAAAAATTAAGTCTTTTAGGCAGAACGTTCTCATACCTAGCCTTACATATTGATGCAATATCATCACTTTTGGAAGAAAGACGGAGGGAAAAATGAATAAAATAAAATATGAAAGGAAATTCCTGGTATCATAATAAAGGATCATATCCCATGCAGGTAGATGCTTGTTGACCAGTAAGATCATTAGAAAAGAGATAATCATTTTGTGTATCCCTTGAACCAAAGGAAGTTCATTTTGGTACATTTTTTTATTGCTAACACCCAAATTCTTTTATTGATGATAGCATTATTGCTACTCCTACACATTAGACACACTGAATGGCATGGAAAAACGTGATATTTAAGAATAGCTACTCCCAGACACAAATCACTTAGATATTAGTCCTCCCAAATGATCGTCCAATGGCATATTACTTATCTGAGGAGAATGTTCAATGAGGTAACAATAAGATTTACTGACCTTCGATAAACATAAGCAGCTATAAGTGGAACTTTAGCAATCAAATTGAGAGAGTCCTCGTAAGTAGGCTCCCAGAATCTAAAAAAAAAAAAATAACATGTAAGAATAGATGCATTACTCAAAGGAGAAGATAGAGAAAAAAAAGACCATTAGCAAAATCTTACTTTGACTTTGAAACCCCTTTCTCATATGCCTTCTGAAATTCACTGTGAACCTGAAAGCAGATATTGTTAAAGTGACTTAAACAGCAATAAAAAAGACATTTTTATTACCAAGAAATCAGAGAATTTATTTAATGGTGAGACAATGAGTACAAGCAGAATATAAAATTAAAGCCATTCAATTTTTTTATCAGAAGAAAATATATTTATTTTATTAGATTTAATTAAAGTAGTTAGTACAACTTGATGACAGGAATGTCATCCTCAACTTTCAAACCCAAGTTACATAGAAGCCCAAAATAGTCGCTGCCTCATAACCCCTTGTTTGGCAAGGGAATCAGCCAAGCCATTTGCATTACTTCTAACCCACTTAAATTCAGCCTTTATATCCTTAACAATCTTTTCCACTTCCCTTATCACATGTTTAAGAGTCTAAGGAGTATTAACATTCTACCTAGCGCTGCTTATCTGCTGAGACCCTTACAGGCTAATGAGTCAGCAAGCGTATTAGCAGACCTAGGTACCCATGAGAAAGATGCATCCAACCCAATTTGGTTTCTCAGATTCCATGGCCCAGCCATGTCACCCATCAGCCATGATGCAATAGGCTCTGAATCCCCAACTACCAATACTTCACAAAATCCACGAGTAGCAACAGCCTAACTGTAATTACAACTTCGAAAACATGCATAGAGTAAGATAATGAACAAAGCATCTCAGATAACAATACAAAAGCAGTCTTGGAAGTTTATATTTCAACCTGAAGTCCCATAACACCTGTAGCGAATTGAGTCATAGGATGAGCAGTCACAGGAAGAGCGTCAATGACCTTATATACATGATCTGCAACATGAATTGACAAATCCTCAATAACACAAAAATTTTACAATTAAACTTCTAACTAGACATCCTAATGGAAGAATAAACACATAAATTTTATAACCAAGTACTAATTGATTACAATAATGCTGCTTTTAAACCATAAGCTTAACTTCCACTTGAAAAAAATAAATAGTTAACAGCAAGGGAAGCAAATTTTCAATTAGAGCTAAACGCTAGCAATGTGTGACTATCACCTCATTTCTACCTACCCTCCAGCCTCTAAGTACCCTCTCCAGGTCAGCCTTAATAATCATCATGCTTAAAACATCTGCTACTAAAGTGATGAGGAAAGGGAATAAGAGATCTCCCTATCTCAATCCCCGTTTGGCTGGAAAGAAATCTCTAGCCACTAAATTTATTAGAATTGAATAATGCATTGAATTTAAGCAGCCTCTGATCAATTCTCTCCACCTTTCACCTACCCCAATCTTCTCTAATATTTCAAGGATGAAAGACCAATCTACAAGATCGTATGCCTTCTCTAAATCCAGTTTGCAAATTAAGCCTTTTTCTTTCATTCTCCTTCTCTACTATACACTCATTTGCCACCAAGATTTGATGAATGATCCGTCTCCCTTCAACAAAAGCTCCTTGGAATTGTGAAATTACCAAAGGCAACACTTTTTACTAGGCTTATTAGTCTAAAATCCATAGGCATGTTGACTACCCTCTTTTTGGGGATCAAAGCAATAAAGGTTGAATTTGCTCCTCAAGAGATTTCCCCTTCATGATAGAACTCATTAAACACTTCCACTATGTCAAATTTAAACTTCTCAACAATCTTGATAAAAAGCCATGGAGAAACCATTCTGGTCCCAGGGCTTTAGATCTTTCCATCGAAAATACTCTCTTTGATTTCCTTCATTTTAAACAAATTTTCCAGGTTTGTAGAGAGATCCTCTAGCACCTTTTCCCAAGACAAGTTAGGAAGGTTTAAGTTTCATACACTTGAGGTAGCAGAAAAGGCCTTAAAACGTGCACAAGAACTATGATTATCTCCTCCTCCCTTGTTATCTCTTGACCATCCACTTCTAGTTATTAGGTTCTTCTTCCACTAGCTAGAGAGTGCAAAATTTTTGTGTTGCCCTTTCCTTCTATCAACCATTTACAGCTAGATTTTTGCCTCCAAGAAATTTCCTCTTTTCTTAACAATTCTTCCAGATCAAGTAATTTCCTTGTTGTCCAACTCCACAATCCTTAAAGAAATATTCTTCTTTGTTTCCTCTACTCTCCCAAACAGATTTTTGTTCTGAGTCCAAATTTTCTCTTTCAACTTTTTTAAGCATCTAGAGAATCTTAACCCCTTCTTTGTACCATCACCCTTTTTTTATCAATAACAACAGATTTCATTAAATAGTAATAGGGTTACAAAAAAGGGGAGCTAAAGTATCTTAACTCCCCATGGAAAGGATAAGTCCCAAGCTGAAAAAGAACAAAACAATTACAACTGAGCCCAGAACCCAGAAATCCTATTCACTCCTTGCCTAGCCAGGCCATCAGCAAACAAGTTTGCACTTCTCTTAACCCAATTACACTGAACTACCATATTCCTAGACAACCATTTGAATTTTTTCTTCTCATTAATGTAACTCCAGAGCTTAGAATTGTCTTCTTTCAACCAGTTCACTACCACCACAGAATCTCCCTCTACAATCAGCTTCTTGACCTTTAGGTCTTTAGCCCTTTGTACCCCTTCCAAGGCTGCTAACACCTCGGCCCTCAACGAATCCCCCACTCCAATTGAGCTAGAGAATATAGCTGTTATATTACCATTCTCATCTCGTAAAACCCCCCAATACCCAAGG
>NW_010729116.1:3868285-3880392 GCF_000365185.1 Nelumbo nucifera | reverse complement strand
AGTAGACGTTCAGGACTGTTATCAGTCTTGAACCCTAATGGATTTCAGGTTCGAAAATAAGGAAAAAAGGGTATAGAGAAGAGAGGAGAAAGAGGGAGGAAGAGCAGTAGAACACAAGAGTTGAAAGGAGGAACAGAAGCTTAATGTTCTGCCGCCGCCACTTTATTTAATATTTATATGTTATGCTCATTACATGGAAAGGACAGATCTGCCCTTAGTCTTTTACATAACAAATAGAGCAAAATAAGACTGAAACAAATAACAACTAAAACAACTAAATGGCCAACAGCTGACCCTAGGAAGACTAGAGCACCTTCTACCCTATGAACACAGTGGGACCGTAGCTGTGGGGCCCACATCAGTGTTCTCTACAGTCTTCAACCAGTGTATTACCCTTATATGGATCACTTCCAACATATTTTCCAACCCTCCTTTTTTGAGAAAATCCTTGAATTCCTTTCTTCCCATATTGTCAAGCAAACAGCAGCTCTCACACACCTCCACATGATCATTGATCTTTTTGTTGGGCAGTTGATAGAGGAAGAGGTAAACAAGCTTTGCACATTCGTTGGGGGAGTCCACCTGCACCCAAACAAAGAAGCAAACCATTTCCAAATATTTTTTACCAAAACACATGATATTAGTAAGTGGTAACCGGACTCACCAACAGCTCTACAGAGAATACACCAGTGTGGAGATAAACAACTATTGGGTCTTTTTCTTTGAAGTAAGTCACCTATGTCAATTCTATCCAAAAGAGCTTCCCAACAGAAACTCCCAACCCTCGGAGGTATAGGTTGACACCACACATCCTTGACAAGGAATGACAAGCCAATAGGACTTTCCGGTTGCAATAAGGCTTTAAAGAAGGAGGCACAAGTAAAGGATCCAGAAGGAGACAAGGTCCAGATCCTACTATCTGTTTTTGTCGGCTCCAAGAAAACCCAATCAAGAATGGACAGGAGATTTGAGGTACAATCCAGTTCTGTGTCCCTGAGGGCTCTTCTCAATCCCAAGTTCCACCCAAACCCAGAATTTGAATTTGAAGGAACAAGGAAAGTGGCAATTGGTTCATTTTTAAAGGTGGAGTTTGCAAAAAGGGCCAGAAATTGGTCTTTCAATGGATGATCCCCAATCCACACATGTTCCCAAAACTTAATTAAGTTACCCGAGTGCAAATCATACCTGATCCAAGGACAGAATAGAGGTAGAATAGCATGGATTGATTTCCAAGGTGACGCTCTTGTTGCCATAGCCATAATCCCAGAGTCCCATCCATTCTCTGCAAGCCCGTGAATACTACCAATTATCTTAGCCCACAACTTTTCCTTTTCAAATGAGAATCTCCACAGCCATGTCCCAAGTAAAGCCAAGTTCCTCTTCCTAATATTCCCAATCCCTAGACCTCCATCCTGCTTACTTCTACACACCACCTCCCACCTAACCCTATGATCCTTTTTCTCCTCCCCAGGCTCCCACAAGAAATCTCTCATCAGCTTTTCCAACTTGCCAGCCACCCCTGCAGACACCTTAAAAACTGAAAGGTAATAAACGGGCAGGTTAGCTAAGGTACACCTAATTAGGGTGATTCTTCCTCCTAGAGATAAATAATTCTTCTTCCAAGATGCAAGTCTCTTTTCAAATGTCTCCACAACCGGAGTCCAAAAACTTCCTTTCTGAGGATTATCTCCAAAAGGAAGACCGAGGTAAGTTAGAGGCCAATTCGACACTTCACATTCCAAAATGTTTGCACATGCAAAGATCTCACTTTCCCCCATATTCACACCTACCACACAACTTTTATCAAAGTTAACTTTCATATTTGACATTTGCTCAAAAAGTTGTATAGTGTGTTTCAGATTCCTAATCCAAGTCATGTCCCCTCCCTCAGAAAAGAATCGTATCATCTGCAAATTGTAAGTGTGTAAGTGGTATGTTCTTGCTGCCTACCCTCCACCCTTTGATTAAGCTCCTAGAGTCTGCCCTAGAGATCAATCTCCCTAAGACTTCAGCAACCAAGGTGAACAAGAAAGGAGAAAGGGGGTCTCCTTGTCTTATTCGCCTCAATGCTAGGAAGAAGTCCACCACCGTTCCATTCACCAAAATAGAGTAATGGCAAGTCCTAATACACCCTAGCACCCACCTGCACCATCTATCCCCAAACCCAAAATTGTTCATCACCTCCAGCAAAAAGGACCAATCTACCAAGTCATAAGCTTTTTCCAAATCTAACTTACAAACCATACCCTTTTTCCTTGATTTCTTGAAGTCCTCCACACTCTCATTTGCTATAAGTATTTGATCAGTTATCTGCCTACCTCTCACAAAAGCTCCTTGATTATTTGGCACAATGGTAGTGAGTACCTGTCTAATTCTAAGAGACAAGACCTCCGCAATGATCTTATACAAACTATTTACTAAACTGATTGGCCTATAGTCCCTTGGGTGTGTTGCTTCTCTCTTCTTGGGAACCAAAGCAATGAAAGTAGAATTCAACCCCAGATTGATCTCTCCTCTTCTGTGAAACTCATCAAAGACCATCATTAACTCCTCTTTCAAAATCTCCCAACACTCTTGATAAAATGCCATCGTAAAACCATCGGGGTCTGATGCTTTTGATCTATCCAAAGAGAATATTGCCTTCCACTTAGATTTGGCCACTCCATCCCCTCGATCCACACCCTATTACTTAAAGGCTTTCCATAGATAGATTTAAAATGGTTTGCAAAGGCCCTAACAATCTCACCATGATTAGACATGATTGTCCCCTCCACTTCCAAGCTAGAGATGAGATTTTTTCTTCTTCTCCCACTTGCCATAGCATAAAAAAATTTGGTATTCCTATCCCCCTCCTTCAGCCATTTACACCTTGACTTTTGTTTCCAACTAATTTCCTCCTTGAGCAATTCATCCTCCAATTGTTTTCGCAATTTCCACCTTTGTTCTTTGTCCTCCTGTGTAATACAACCCCTCCCTTCCTTCACATCCAAATCTTCCAGTTGTGCAATCACAGCTTGCTTCCTTTCTTCTAGCCTCCCAAATTCTAGCTTATTCCATTCCTTAATTTTGCCCTCCAAAAATTCTAACTTCCTATGGAACCTCATCCCATACCATTCTACTGAAGGGTCACTTTCTAACCACCATTCCTTGATTTAATTAACAAAGCACGGGTGGTGTAACCACATATTTTCAAATCTGAACGGGGCACACCCTGTATTTCCCAATTCTTCCTCTCAAATCATAATAGGCCAATGATCTAAGGTTACCCTAGGAAGTGTCCTCGAGGTCAAACTACCCCAATGTTCCTCCTAATCTACTGAGAAGAGAAATCTATCCAGCCTAGAACAAATGGGATTAACTTGTAGATTGGACCATGTGAAGTTACTATGCACCATAGGAATCTCTTTAAGTTCAAAAACATCCACAAACTGATTAAACTTCCTCATACTTGTAGTCACCCTCTGCCTAGGATTATTTGTTTCTTCTGAAAACCTAACTACATTAAAATCACCTCCTATACACCAAGGTCCTTCCCACAAACCCCTTATATCCCCCAATTCTTCCTACAGAACCCTCCTCTCTCTATAATCATTAGGCCCGTAAACATTTGTTAAAACCCACTTAAATCCATCCTCCACCTGCCTAAACTTCAAAGATACTAAAAATTAGCCCATCAACTATTCCAATCCTATGCAGACCACATTCTTCCATAGTATAATTATACCCCCTGCAGACCCCCAAGAAGGTGCAGTAACCCAACTGATCCCCCTAGCTCTCCAAATGCTCCTGGCCCATCTAGCATCAAATTCTGCTCTCTTAGACTCCTATAACATAACTATATCTGGGTTTATCTTTTTAATCACCTCTTTAATTACTGCTCTTTTCTTA
The DNA here is from genome assembly GCF_000365185.1 of Nelumbo nucifera. The sequence continues at coordinate 3,876,504 of NW_010729116.1, read as the reverse complement.
GCACTTCCCAACCCTCTTAACATTCCAACTGACAATTTTGATTCTGCTCTCTTGTTTTCCTCCCCCAAACCCAATAGGTCATCACTTAACCCCCTTCTTTCCCCTTTGACACCCAAAAGCTTGTCCCCCCCAGCATCCCTTATCAGTCTTTCGGCCTCACTCAGTTTCCTCTTCCTCACCTTACCTTCCTCCTTCTTTTACAAGAAAATCTTCAGATCATTTGGATCTTTCAAGCTACACCCAAGGTTCCCCACAAAAGTTGCCACGGAATCCTCACTATTCACGTCCCTCACACTTAACTTATTGGGACTTCCTTTCCTACTTACTCTCTCACCACTTCCTACACCCTTGTTCTCGTTTTCTACACCTAGCCCATCTGCCATCTCCTTCTGTAGGTTATTTTCCTCAAATTCATCCACTAGCCTCTTTAACATTTCCCAGATTCTTACATTTCTCACTATTGCCTCCTCCTCCCTTTCACCTTTTTCAATGTCATCTCCACTTCTACCACTCTCTTTTCTTCTTTCTTCTCCAACACGGGCTCCGTCCTCTGGAATGGGAAGGGAATCTGGCACAACAGACAGAGAGCAATCATTAGTAATAGAAATCGAATTGACACAGATACATGAGTTTTGCTGATTCTGGGGGGACTGCAGTGACTGGTAACAATGTCTGTTATTCCCTGTTTTGGAGTGTGAATGTTATCTATTTCCTCGGCTTGGTTCTGAATGGACAGCTTTCCTTTCTCTTGTATAACACAAGTATTATTTCCCACACCTTGTTGTTTACCCCTTACTAGCATACTTCTATTTTGTTGTTGGGAATCATCAGAAACTTCCTTACATATAGCCTGCCTTGGAATCTGGTTTGGCAATGGAACTTTTGGTTGAGAGCAAAGGTTTCCACCCCGAAGGATTTGTCTATGATCAATTGCGTCAGCCTCCTCTTCTCTATCAGGTCATGTCTCTACACCATCAATAATGTTGTTTTCTACTTCTGTAAAAAATCGTTCCAGATTTAGATTGGCTACAATCTCTTCCACCTGCAACTCCCTTTCCGCTACACTACCAAGACTGGAGGAAACTTCAGAGTCATCTTCCCCTTCAACCTCCTCCAAAATGCATGCTACCCAACCTTCATCCACGGAATCCCTCTCCGCCACACTTCCTTGTGCATACCTAGGGTTTGGACGGTCTTAATAAGAGTGAACATCAGAGTCCGAAGCCACGTCTGTGCGAGGTACCCATTGTAGGAAGCCCCTTGAACCTTGTTCAGTCCTTCGTGACTGTCCAACCAGAACTATCTTCGTTGGAGAAGATAGACGGAGGATGTTGTCTATAGTCACAAGCTACTTCCCCTGACCCACGTGATCACTTAAAACACGTGGGTCAGTCTTCACACCACTGGTTAAACCGCATCTACCCCCGGTTGGTTCAGAGCAGGCGGTTCTCATATTATATTTACTCGACCCACACCCCCTCTTAGCCACATCAGCATAGGAAACCCGACCCTCTTTTGCTCCTTATAATTCAAAATTTTTTGAATTTTTTCCTTTAATTAGCTTACTTGAACCTTGGTTTTCCTTGGTCGACTTTACAGCTTCCCCAAATAAATCTCCTTTCTCGCCAGTAACTCTCACCACTGGTTGCATGCCACATGTATACCAGCCTACCACCTCAATGTCTTCAACCATTGTTCTTCTTCCCCAAAGAGTCGCTTCCACTTCCGAAATCAGCCAAACACGATACCAGTATCCATCAGCTAACACATCAACTGATCTGGGTAGAAACTTTAGTTTCACCCTGCAATTTTAACCTCATCAGCGCGTAAATCCTGAAAGTTAAACTCCTCCATGGCTCCTCCCAACAACTTCACTATTTTCTCCAGGTTTGACACGTTCCATAGATGAAATGGAAGACCTAACAACTTGAGTATGAAACTTCCAGGGTTGAGTTCCATTTCATTATAGAGTGGCTTCCAATTCTGGAGATGGAGCAGACCCTCTTTAGAATCAAACATAGTGAAATCCCATTGCTCATCACCTACACCAAGGATTGCCTTCCTATCAGAAAAGGGCTTCAACGCAACATTGGATTGAGTCCCTACATTGCACACTACTGTATCCAACACTTTTCTCCAATCCTTCACTTCCTTATTAGTTGTTACTGTTAGACAGTATATGCCCTTAGCTCCAATCAGTTTGATGTACATTATGACATTTATTGTAAATGAATAAAGTACATATTTGATTCATGTTATATTGGTGTGTTTCTGTGTAATACCCTTAAACTGGACACTTATGAGACTCGTGTTAGTTTAGAATCTTCATAGCCGTTGGATATAGATCTGGGGAGATTTATCCTGCCAAGGCTGACACTGATGTGCCGCCAAGTTGGTTGGGGTGGCTTGTCTCAACTACCAGGGTAAGACCTGAGGTACATGCAGTGTGGGTTTTCTTGAAACCCTAAACCGAGTCAAATTCCAGCATTAATCTGGACCTTGGAGATAGATGGGCAAAACTGGAATGTTACACCTAACCCCTAGACTCGATTATGGTACTACACTAGGTGTTGGATTGGGTTGTCTTTGATATGCCAATCAATGAGATCCTTAGAGGGGGTCAAAACCTAGGTATGTTGGGGCAGTCCGAGAATTCACCTGAGTGGGTGATCATAGTGACAGAATCAGCCCCTTTGTTGGACAAAGTGAATGATCGAGGAATGCACTCTCTCTGGTGGAAACCTAAATTGTCGGAATTTGATTTCAAACTTGTTGAAATTTGTTTTGCAAAATATATTTATAAAGAGATATACATATATATTACGGTTTCACAAAATGTTTGCAAAAGGTTTCAATTCCCGAGATCCATGTGAGTAGAGCACACTGTACCTTGCAGCCGAGGGAGAGGTCCTATCTTGTCGGGTAGTGTTTGGTCATTATGTGCTGAGAGCTTAAGTGTAAGACCATTTAGGGATAATAAACCTGATGGGCTAATCTCACATATGCCCACAGTCCTTGGGCCTTCATAAGATGGCTGGACCCAAGGACCATTTAGTGTAAATGTTGGGTTAATTAAGAGCTCATACTGATGGACTCAGGGGTTCACTGTATTCAACAGTGAATTCGACCAGGCCTTGTAACAGAGGCTAGGCTGAACCCATGTGGCTTATGTGGAGATCAATGATAGGGTCCCATGCCATACAAAGAGAGCCAAGCTAGCCAACATTAAAAGGAAGTGAGCCTGAAAGCTTAATGGGCCTAAAGCCCATTTTGAACTAGGTTAATTGGATTAATTAAATAGGGGGCGAATATGGGTATGGATCAGCAGATAAGGATAAGAGGATAACTCATATCCACTTAAAGAGTCCAGATCCAAATAGAGATTTTGATCAAGAAACTTCTAATTTGATTAGGAGTAGTTGATCTTGATCTGCATATAAGATAAGGGATTATCCTTATCACTTAAAAGAGTTCAGATCCAAATAAAGATTTGGATCAAGAAACTCCTAATCAGATTAAGAGATTGACTCTTTAAGGGTTATATAAAGAAAAGGGCAAACTGGAAAAGAGATACACAGTTCTACTGCTTTCTGCTTCCAGTTCTCTCCTTCTCTCCTCTTGTCGCCCTACCCTGTTCGATCTCCACCTCTTGGAGTGATCAAGATTCAATCTTGATATTGTTTCTTGGTGGAACAAACAATTTTGAAGTTGTGCTCACTACCCTGTTCGATTCTTGCTGAAGAACCACTTGCTGATCCTGCCTCACCCTAAGTTGTGTCATCTTCAGTGGAGGAAGGATTTAGTACTCTCTTTGGGCGTGAACACCTACGTTGGGAAGAGCTTTTTGCGTGGATTCCATATCAGGTATTCCTCTCCCTAATCTTGGTTTCAGATTTGGTCCGGCTTGTTTCAAGAACGAACATTGAAAATGCAATTTTCTAAATTAGGGAATAGGATTCCCGGATGGGAGAATGAAATTTTTTAAATTTCGCCCAGCCACCTTGCATGGTTCGGCCATCCGTATGATGGATCTCCCATCCCTTCAGTTACCACCATTCTCCTCACCCAGGTATTCTTCTCCGCCTCCATCAAAAGCCTTTTCACCCCTATCGAACTAGCAAAAGTTTCTCCGCAAGTGGAAGAACTCTGCTTTGTGTTTCCTTGCTCCCCATCATCTCTGTCACCTTCTTGGATCTAAAGTTTGTGCTCTCTAGGCTCCTTTGTATTCACGTCTTGTATCTCGTTTAGATAATCTTGTAATTTATCTACAACAGCCATCCACCCTTGTGCCTCCTTCCCTTCCGAAATATAAACCATTTGTCTCCTATTGTCAAAAAAAATTGTGACAGCAATGAACCATCCTCTCTCATTTCTTCTTAGCTCAACTACAAATCTTTTCCTGTGCACTCCTATGGAGTTCCTCCAGCCTTCTTTTCTAATAGAGTAAGTCACTCCATCAATAAAGCCTTTCAACCACAACACCACTTCGTCTGTTAGGAGAACACCACTTTGTACCATCACCCTTGATTTATCTCCACCAAATCTTAACATTCTTCACAAAGGTGGGATCCTTCAGGCACACGTTTTCAAATCTAAAAGGTGAGGGGCCTCCAATAGGAAATATCCTAAGATAGGCTAATAGGACAGTGATCTGAGGTTACTCTAGGCAAAGCTCTAGAGGCTAAATTCTCCGACATCTCTTCCCAATCTAAAGAAAATAGTAATCTATCTAGTTTAGAGCAGGTCAGGGACTCCTAAAAGTTTGACCAAGTGTACTTTGCCTATAATAGTGAGAGCTCCTTCAATTCAAAGGTATCCACAAACACATTTAAATTTCTCATGCTAGGTTTGTTGGTTTGTTGGTTTATAAGGTAAATCTAATGACATTAAAATCACATCCCAAACTCCAAGGCCGCTTCCACAAACCTCTAACTACTCCCACCCCTTCCCAAAACAGATCCATGTCTCTATAGGAATTGGGACAGTTGGACCATAAACATTTGTTAGAGCCCACTCCCTTCCACCATTGGACCTTCTGATTTTTATTGAAACTAAAAATTGTCCCACCAATTCTTCCAAATATTCCAACTCCTCATTTTTCCATATAGTCAAAATTCCTTCTGAAGCTCCCAGGAGGGTGCATATGACTAGCTCAAACCCCAAATTCCCCAAATACTTCTATAATCCATCTCCTATCAGGCTATCAATCTCTGGAAGTTTTGTTTCTTGAATCAAGACCAAGTCTGGTTTCTCCTATCTAAGAACATCTCTTATTAATCTCCTCTTTGTGGCACTCCCTAATCCCCTCACATTCCAGCTAACAAACTTCATTCTTGAATAAGATTTTACCCATGTAACAAAGTGGGTTTTCAGTTAATACTAAAAAAGTAAAGTCATTATTCTCCGCAAGAAGAAGAAGAAGAAGAAGAAGAAGAAGAAGAGGGAAGGTCCTTTGAAGCTGTGCAAGGGCAGCTGCTTTATAGTCTATTTGGAAAGAGAGGAACTACAGAATTTTCAATGAGAAAAAGAGAACAAAAGAGGAGGTTACTAAGATCATCCTATTTAGGTTACTGAGGTCATCCTATTTAGGGTTTGTGAGCTGGGTGAAGGCATCGGACATGTTTAACACTTTCTTCATTTTGGACATTATAAAGGGATGGCAGGTTGTAGTGAACTCAAGTATGCACTGTCAAAGTTTTGCAAGAGAATGGAGACCTCAGATTCTAGAGCTTTTAAAATCAAATTTGTTTGGCTGAAATTTGGGCAATCCTGGAACATCATAGGTGGTAGAGGGTTATAAGAGATATGTTAGGTGTTTTCATTGCAATATACTCTGGATCACTAGGAGTGGGAGACTCAATAAATGCATAACTTCATACAGTACTTTGTGGTCTAAAATTTGCATGCATGATTTAGAAGTTAAAGGGGATTCTAAGGTAGTGACCAGCTGGTTGAGGAATAGATCAAAAGGAACTTGGCATGAGAGACACACCTTAAGGCTTTACATCTTGCAAGAGAACTGAGAAGAGTCTGGTTGACCAGTCTGGCTGACCAGTTTGCTAGACGGGGAGTAAATAGGGAAAGCTCGCACCGGGGGCTCCCTTGCAATTAAGTTGTAAATCCCCAATTCAGAATAGTTAGGTAGCATATGCTAGCCGGTAATTTTGTATTTTTACCGTACCAATTCTGGATGCATCAACTGTGTAAGACCTGAACTTAAGAGTGATCCTCAGGCTTTTGAAATGTTGGAAGGACAAAAAATCAATCTGAATAAGAGTGTGATGATTGGGCATTGGGGTGGGTGATATCCCAGAATCTCTTTTGGAGGATTGTACAACAACTTTGGGTTGTTTGGTGGGGGATTTCCCTTTTACTTATTTGGGTCTCCCCATTGGGGAAAAAGCTTCGGTCTCTTCAACTTGGCAACTGGTTCTTGACAGGATAAATCAAAGACTGGCAAGACAAAGCGAAGGTATCTATCTCTTGGTAGAAGGATTACTCTTATAAAGGGTGTGCTATCCAATCTCCTGGTATATATTACCTTTCACTTTTAAAGGATCCAGTTTCTATGACAAGTTCAATTGAAAAATTGCAAAAAGAGTTCCTATGGAGAGTTAAAGGGATTGAAAAGAAATTTCACTTAGTTAAAAAGAAAGATGGGGGGTTGGGGATAAGAAGCTTGAAGATTTTCAATAAAGCTCTTTTAGGAAAATGGTTGTGGAGATTTGGGTAGGAGAGGGAGGCGCTTTGGAGAAGGGTGGTCGCTTGCAAATATGGGGTTATTGGGTTTGGGTGGGATTCCAGAGAAGTGAAGACATCTTATGGATTAAGTGTGTGGAAAGGGATTGTGAGTTTCTAGTCAGCTTTTCTCAATCTTGTGTCCTTCGGGGTTGGTGATGGTTCAACAATCAAATTTTGGAAGATAATTGGCTAGGTAGAAAGTTGTGTGATCTTTGCCCTCGTTTGTATAAGTTGGGTATGAAAAAAAATTGAAACAGGTAATGTGACAATTTCATTAAGACAAAAAAACATGTACAAGGAGTTGTACACAGGGGTTTACAAAAACTACACCAGAAGAGCTAGACCCCCAAACCCTGATTTACAAATAGATTCCCAACCGCAAAAATGGCATTAAAATTTCTGTCCTTGAAACCTTGGCAAAGGTATTATCTTTGAGGATTGTTGAAATAATTTAGTTATTTGTGTTAGGGTCTGGCTAGTTAAAGTTTTTTTATTTCTGTTATTTCTGTTATTGTACTCACTTACAGCAGGGGCACAAGGGTCTTTTCCCTTCTTATTTCTGCCACCCTATATAATATAATAAAAGCTGGCTATTGCTCCAAACTTTTTCTTCTTCCTTTCTTCCTACTCCTTTCTCTCTTCTTTCCTTCTCTTCTCTACTTCCTCATATTCCAATCGGATTTATTGTCAAGATGGTATCAGAGCAAGGTTGTTGAATCTGGGCAACTAAGTTTTTTCTCTTCGAGTTGCTGAATCTGGGCGGAACAGAGGACTGAATCTGGGCTGATCAAATCAGATCTGCAACTGGTACAACCCTAAAGTTTTCTTTCTTCTTTTATTTCTTTCCTTGGTCGTGTACCAAGTGGAGAGAAAATAAATCCAAACCACTGAATGTCGGCAGACTTTTGTGAGGGTTATATCTTTTATTTGTTGGGTTGTGTGATCCTGTAAATGTCGGCAGACTTTTGTGAGGGTTATATCTTTTATTTGTTGGATCATGTGATCCTGTACCTATGAAAAGGTGACTGTAGGTCGTAGATGACCTGTTTTCTCTGCTCCTTAGTCTGATTTCATGTGTGTTAGGATCTCTCTTATTGATTAATGCTGTGGTGGAACTTACACATTATTGATTAATGCTATGGTGAAAATCAGTCTCATCATAGTTCTTCTTTGGAAGTTGGTGCTATTTGTTTTTGTGCTCAGATTAAGTCCAGAGCTGAATTGTTGTGTGTGGAGATTTTGTCGATATAAGGAGGGATCCTAAGTTGAGAGTTTAGATAAAAAAACTTGTGCTTACCATGTYGTCTGAGAATTCTGCTACTTCAGAGATTCCAGGGAGCCACAATGGAGTGAGTGGGGGAATGGATATGAATTTCCCCATGGCTGTTATTCCCTTTGATGGTCTGAACTACCTTGAGTGGTCTAGGGGAATAAAACTCTACATCACTGCTAAAGGGAAAATAGGATACATCAATGGG
>NW_010729116.1:3811288-3854681 GCF_000365185.1 Nelumbo nucifera | reverse complement strand
CTTTATTTGGCCCTCCTCATCTGCTTTGGAAATCATCCTACTAAAAACATCAACAACAAGTGTAAAGAGGAAAGGGGAGAGTGGATCCCCTTGTCTTAAGCCTCTATTGCCTGGAAAAAGGTCCTTAACCATCCCATTCACCAGCACTGAATAACGACAAGAGTGTAAGCAACCTCTTATCCACTTACACCATTTATCCCCAAAACCACGTCTTCTCAACATCTCCAGCAGGAAATTCCAATCCACTAAGTCATAGGCTTTCTCCAAGTCCAGTTTGCAAAGTCTTATAATATATATTGTGGATTTGGTCTATAATCTGTCTCCCTTCAATATAATATATATTGAAAGTAAGGAAGGAGGAAATGAGAGGGGATGGGTTTGTGGCTGCAGGACGGTGGAGGAGAATACTGAAGTTCGAAGCCAAGGAGTTTCTGCTTGAAGAGATGAAAAACAAAGGTGGGGCAAGCTTGAAGATTAGGGAAGAAAAGAAGGCCATAGTGTTGTTGCAAGGTATGGAAGTGATTAACTGGTTCAAGGAGTATGTGAATGAAGCATGCCTCAAAGGTAAACAAAGAAACTGGAAGGAATTGAGAACTCAAGAAGGGAAGAGGTATGTTGTAGAATGCAGAAGAAACTGTAAAGGGGGTTACTTAGCTCTCTCTGAATTCTATGGGAAAGGAAGGAGGCAACTAGTCTGCTTTCCTGAAGGTAGACAGGGTCTTGGATGGAAGAAAATCAATGGAATACTGGAAGAGTTTCATCACTACATGCGATTGGATATACTGAAGGAGAATGGTAAAACCATCAAACTCTCAAATGAAGATGAAGACCAGGTCCAAGAGCTACTAGCCTTTGGACAAAACAGGCTGGTTGGCTATTCCAGGAGAGAAGAGTGGGAAGATAAATATGTGGTTCAAGTTAAAAATCCGGTTAGCAACTGGAGGAGAGTTGCAGATCTGCTCGTATTACAGTTGAAGTTAAAAGGGAAGTTTATTTTAACACCTTTTGAGAACAGTAAAGTCGTGCTTGATTTGACTGAAGATAAGTTAGAGCTCTCAGCTATCAGTTTTCAATCTGATTATGGTGTGATTACAATATCTAAGTGGAACTTTTCATCTAACTCTAAAGAGTTCTTCACTGAGGATGGGGTGGTGATACGAGTTCTTGGTCTGCCCTTTCATTTGTGGAAACAAGAAGTGGCCGCATCCATTGCACTGTTATGTGGTGGTAAGCTTGCCAGAGCTTTTTGGGGGGACCTTCGATCAGCAGCTCTCCTTTTGAACGGAGTGAAACCATAAGATATTCCCAGAAAAGTGGAGATAAACGTGGAAGGTTGCTTCTACTCAATTTGGCTGGCCTCCTCCATAGAAGCTACACTATGGAGGGAGGCTCACAAGGAAGGGGATGAGAAGGTAGAAGTAGAGGCCCTACGTGGAACAAGGAGAGTGGTAATCTCAAAGGTTGATCAGTCTTTCACCGATTTGGGTAAGCAAAAACTGGAGACTTTAAAAGAGAGGGGGCAGATGGGTGGTCAAAGACGTGGAGTGCAAGCTATCAGTAAGGAGTGCAGTATTTCTTATGCACAGATAGTTAAAGGCAGTAAGACGGAGATTTTAAATTTAAGTTATGAAGGAAGATTAAAAGTTTCAGACCAGGCCGAACCAAAAAAGGGTGAACTTGAGCCTCACGTGCCAGTTAGCACACGTGGGCCTCAAAAATGTGTTGGGCCTGTTAAAAAAACCAAGAGTGGGCCGTGTCCTCTTAAGTCGGCCCAGATCAAGCCTCACTTAAAGAGGGCACGTGACTCACTTAAGTCACACGCGCTTGGGAAGGGGGAGCCTCCAATAGATGGTGAAAACCATCTATTTTCTTCTCCTTTTAGCCCCTCCTCTCATTTCCGCGCACCAGCTGCAGGTTCGGCCACTTCGTCGCTACATTGGCTTCCGACCGAGAAGGAAAACCATTTACCCTTGGATAGGCAGAATAACAGAAGCAGAAAACGGCGGGATTTAGACCTTGTTGAAGACAGTGCTTACTTAGGTGAAGAAGATAGTTCAGCGAAGGTCTCCAGCTCGTTACAGTGGAGACCCTCGAAGAAGTTGCCGATTAAGGAACAGGATCGCCGTAATCCCAGGAGTGTGAAGAGTAGTGAGGTCTTCGACTCTGATTCGGAAAGATTGACAGACGATGAAGATTTTGCTGTTTCCGGTTCAGATTTTGAAGAAACTGTTAGCTTGGGAAGTATCGATCTCCAAAAGCCAAGAGATATATTGGAAGAGGGTAGTTTAAACACCGAACTGTTATTCCTCGAGGAGGAGACAGATCTGCAAGATTCAGATTTTGAAGAAATTGTTAGCTTGGGAAGGACCATGTGGAGAAGCCTTCACACTGCATTGATTTGGATGATTTGGAAGCTTGTACTGGTTATATATATTTTGTCTTCTCTATATCTTTGACTATTAATAAAATTCTATTCACTTATCAGGAAAAAAAAACACGTAGCAGAAATTTGGAGCTTTTATCTAACCCACAAAATCTCTCATGGCAAAATTTGACCTAAGTTCCCAATCCTTGTCATTCTATTTATCATGCTTGTTTGCAAACTGGATCACAAGGAGTAATATAGTAACTGAAACAAGTAAGCTTGTAGATTGGAACGTTATAATCATTCAACCAATAGATCTCTTTGCCAAGAAAATCTCCATGATAAAACTGAACAGAGTATTATTGGAATAAATATTTGCAAACTGGATCACAAGAAGTAATATAGTAACTGAAACAAGTAAGCTTGTAGATTGGAACTTTATAATCATCCAACCAATAGATCTCTTTGCCAAGAAAATCTTCATGATAAAACTGAACAGAGTATTATTGGAATAAATATCCTTTTAAAGATGACAGAAGAGACAGGAAATCATACAAAGATTACCTTTCCAGTTAGAAGAAGCCACAGGAGGCCCTCAGGCAAAGGCTCTCCCCCAGGATTTGCAGCTGGTAATAATTTCTGGCATTCAGGAATAGATAGACCCCTAAAGCGAATTCCCTAAAACCCAAGAAAGAAAATTCAATTTTCCAACCTAAAGTACAAAAGTAAAACCAAATACAGCAAAATAATATATCAAAAAATCCCATTTCCAGTAGTAACCCAAAAACAACTTTATGAATAGCTAAATAAAAAGTATACCTCATCTGGGTCAAGTAAAGAGGTTTCCCAAAGCATTCCTGTCATTCCTCTCATTCCACCAATTACCTACCAAATTACAAGAGGCAGATAATTTAAGTTGAAGACACATAAACAAATATATGGTTCTCTAAGATTTACAACACAAACTTATTTAAAAAAAATGTGAAAACGAAGAAGCTGCACTTGTAACATTTTTCTTCCCAATAGCCACTACTGAGAAGATACAATAAAACCAACATAAGTATTTTTACCATGTCAACTGTAATGTTCCCAAGCTGAACCTTCCCACATTCTGCTTTCAGCTTTTTCAGTCGCTCCTGAAATGGAATAAAAATAGAGCTAATGAAACTCTAGAAAAATAAATTAAATTTCGGATCTTGAAAGCACTTAACTAATCAGCACAAATATTATGAGAATCCCTTAAATGTTGCAATATACATATTACCATTTAATACCCTAAAAGACTCCATGTTTAACTAGGAAAAGTCTTAAAACATTTTAAGGGAGAATGAGAACGGTTCTAGGAGAACAAATAACAAAACATAATAGTTATCATGTTGGACAATTGCATTTTAATATAATTTCAATTATCTTCCAGAAGAAAAAAAAATGAACGTGGTGCACTATATTTATATTTAATAATTGTAAAACTGCATCATGTTATATGGAAAAACAATATAGGTTATGTATGATACCAAAATCATCCAAGTTCATGATTCAAAACAAGAACTTCAAGACACACCTCTTGAAAACAAAACTTTTTTTTTAATTTTTTTGTCATGAAAAGTACAATACATAGAAGTATATAAGATGAGTTAGATACATAGAAGAACTAACAAACCTGCTGTTCTGGAATCAATTCCTTCAATTGAGAATGAAGATCCTACATGATAAAGAACAAATTTTATGATCAAATTCAGTTAAAAAAAAAAAAGAAATAAGAAAACTAAAATAGGAATACAGAAGACAAACGAACAACTAGAAATACTGGTCTTTAGCAACTTTTCCGGGTAAGCTTCAACATTAATAGAAGAAACATGGGGTGGGGGCTCATTGATCACCTATAGAGAACGCAAATGAATAACTAGAAATACTAGTATATTGCAACTTTCCAAGATAAGCTTCAAAGTTAATAGAAGAAATGGGGGTGGGGGGAAGGGGGAAGGGGGAGTCGTTGATAACCTATACGTGCTGAAAATTTACATCCTTGTAGTTATTGACCAGCTGAAAGTATCAACCTTTAAACTATAAATGCATGGCTTCTTTCTGTGAATTATCGTGGTTACCATGTAAATAATAGCAAAACAATGAGAGTACACTGAATCCTACACCCATGCAAACTAAAGAAATTTATTTCACATTCAATGTTTCTATCAATTACTCAATTTATAATTATGCCATCTCCTGAAGTATTTCCTAAGTAGCATTTCACATTTTCAAAGAGGAATCAATTTAAGAAATGGTTCAAGGAATCACCAAGACAGTGAAGCTTTTTTTGTTGCATGTTAAGGGCTGAAATTGATGGAACCATGATTTCACAAATGTCCTTCATTTCATTTTCCTTCTCTTTTTTCCTTATTTTCTTTGAGCAGGAACGGGGAATAGTGGTTAGTAAGATAGCAACCATTTCAACTAGGAGACACTTTTTGTTCTTTTTTACTTTTGTTTTTTACAGGTAAGAGACGCTTCACTATAATGACAATTTTAACACCTAATGGTCCTGCTATTGCTTGATACAAACTAAGTAAGAAAAGTAAAATAAATTGACAAAGTCCATGGATGCAAGGACATATCATCCAATTTGAGGCAGTTGAATCCCAATTTAACCACCAGAATATGAAATGACAGCAATCATTTCTCCAAAAGTCAACTTGTGCTTATAAGAAATCCATAACGAATGGTCCAAAATTTCCATTCTTTGATATATATAAAAAAAAAAAGGAGAACAACGTTGATAAATCAACTTAAATCAATGAAGCTTGTGCTTTCTTCGTTTTTTGAACCAAAAATGCACGCATTTACATCAAGGTCTATAGAGATAGATCGAATCTTACGGTCTCTGAAGAACTTTGCAGCCATCTAACAGAACCATTGAGACCAGATTGTTGAACCTGTAACAGTAACTTCAATAAGTAAATAAACAAGCATGGCAAATTCGGAAAATAGAAGAAAGGCCAGCATCGCAGTATTTAATGATCAACTCTTGATATGCACTGCCCTAACTACATAAGCGGCTCAAGATTAAAAAGGCTAATAAGAAACGCCGTAACGAATCAAAGAAAACAGCATTTCGACATCCACGTGACAGTACTTACGAGACGAGATCGGAGCCTTGAAAGAGCAGAAACGCTTCGGAGGAAAACCATTGCTCAGAAAAATTCCCTACACAAACGGAGCAAGATCCTCTTTTAGAACATTAAAGATCTCCAAAATATAAAAACGGAGAAGAAACTTCAAAAGAGTAGAGTAGCAACGGAGAACGAGACAGGGTTCTATTCAATGATAAAGAAAATCAGACTATGCAGAGTAGCTGAAAATTAAAGTTAGGGTTTCATAGAAAGCAACCTTGATTCTAGCATAAGAAGAGTGCAGAAAATAACGAAAATGAATCCAGTTTCCATAATCAATGCAGTTAAACATGACCAAAATGCCAGAAAAAGAAATCTTCTTCAATAAATGAAATTTTAGAATATAACGAAACGTACAATAAACCAACGAAGGAGAGCCCGCGAACGAATTGCAGAGAGAAAAAGCAAAAGCAGCGAACAACCTCCCCGAGAATGGCAGATACAGAAACCAAACGAATTGCAGAGGAAAATAAAAACAGGCAGAGTCAAGCGGAAAAATGTCCGTGATTAAAATGTCACTTTTACCCCTCATTCATATTTGTAATATCGAAAGTAACCTCGTATAAGGCCGGTCCCAATTAGGGTACTAGGGTTACTTACTTAAGTCTCATGTCATTCGGATACATTTAGTTTGAGGGAAATGTGAAAATTAAAACAAATAAATGGGCAAATTGGGTAGCTAATTCTGATAAGTTTCCAAATATAAACCAGCATTCCACGTGTCTTGGAAATGCAAATAAATGTAGACCGGCGACGGCTTCGCGGAATCGCCGCCGTACTTGACTTTGCCGGATCCTCAAAGCATGGTGGGAACACACATTCCCGTCTGCATTCGTGCGACTAACCTCCGCCTATCATTTTACCTTTTCTATTTATTTTCCCTTTGGCTTCGGAAGAAAGAAATACTTTTGTCGGATGGGAGTCATATAACCTCCGTCGGTAACAATCGCTGTCGGAAACTCGGAGCAGACTAAGTTGACATGATTGGTTTGGGCCGTGAAAATTCCGTTGGGCCTAGTGGGCCGTTACTGAGAAGCTCAAGCCCAATTTGGAGTCTAGACAGCCCAGACGGCCCATGAGCTTTCATCTAGTCATCTCCACCTTCTCTTCAGACTCCGGATCTCCTACCCATAATATCTTGTCCACATCTACCCACAACACACTCTCCATGTGTGACTGCGATGTCATGTGGATAGACATGGGCAAAGTTTGTATGAGCAGGAGATCAGGACTCTTCTCTTCATCCTTCACTAACCATTTCATTTTATCACCTTGTGGTCATCAGGGTACGTAACTTGGCTTCAGCCAGTATAAGGTCCGTTCGAACAGCCTTTAAGGCCTTTCATTGGAAATATCTCCCGGAAGATATGTGGGTTAGCATATTTTGCCAAGCAGCGGAAAACATTTTAGGCTTAATTTGGAAAGATTACAAACAGTGCAAATACATATAAAATATAAGGTTTTACACTCTAATATTTGCATTTGTATTCCTGCCAAACTGAGCATTAATTCATAGTGTTGCCTTTGTCCTTCTGTTATTTTTCCCATTGCTCGGTTTGGAAATAGCACAGACTCAGTTTGGAAGGAGTACAAACATAAATATATAGAGTACAAAACCTGGTATTATGTATATATTTGTACTGTACATATTTGTATTTATACTCTTTAGACTCTGTTTGAAAGGAGTACAAATGCAAATATATAGAATGCAATACATTATATTTTATAGTACTTTATATGCATTTACACTGGACATATTTATATTTGTACTCTTTCCAAATTGAGACATAAGTACAAACATCTACAGTATAAATGCATACGAATATAAAGTTTTGCCCTCTATTTGTATTTTATACTCCTAAACTAAGCCCGTGGAATCTCAAAATGGATAATTTAATGATTTTTCTTTCAACAATAATTCTGATAACTAGTCGGGGCAAGGTGGGGTCTTTGTTGCATATCAAAGTTAAGGGGGTTAACTGTTACAACCCCAAAGTACTGGTGACTATTTGCAATTTACCCTAATATTTATGTTCACGAATTTGAATCTGTCTTAAAAAAATAAATAAAAAAAAAACAATATGAACCTAAGCTCGATTAGATTGGATTGGGTTGATCGAGCCTCACCACCAAATCTGAAGTTATGTCAGGTTCATACTTTTTAATCATATCCCTGATTAATTCAAATTTCAACCCCAATCCGACATTTTTCAAGTTGGATTTGGGCTAACCCGGTCAAAGTTGTAGGCTTAACTGAGAATGCCCAACATTCCATCCCAATACTGGGCTACTGGCCCAGGCCATTCCAGATTGGACTCCAAGACCCACAATCTTATATATGGTATATATTTGACATTACAATCATAACTAATTAAACCTTATTCCAACTGGAATCAGGCTTTAATTAAATAGTTCAGGCTCAAATTTGATTAAGTTCAATACTAATTAAATTTGGATCTTAGGATAAGGTCATTTAATTTTTCAAGCTCACAAGCCTAACTTGATATATATGAAAAAAAAAATGTGAAATATAAGAATATGTTACGATGAGTTTAAGTTGGCTTGAACAATGGATTGTACTTTGAAGTTGGGTTTTGTGTTTATATATTTTGTTCAAGTTATGAAGTATTTTTAGCTTAATTTAATGAAATTTATGTTGATTGTAGGTGATTTAAATTATGACGAGTTATTGACTTAATATGCACATGAAGGCATGACTATATTATACAAGTTTTGTGTTAATAGTTATTGTTATTTTATTTTCATTTTTAATGAAAATTACCAGGGAATTTTTTAGTTCAATTTATATAGGATTTTGTATTAGAATAATTGATATTTATTGTTTATTTCCAATGTGAAAAAGCAAGGTTAATATGTCCATTTTAGGCTCACGTGCAATATCTCGGTTTCAAACTTACAAGTTTGATTGATTGTTTGAACTTTCAAGCTAAACTCAAATTTATCAAAGGGAGTGCCACACACTGTCCGAGCCTGGTGAGGGTATGATGTCACACTCTAAGGTGTGGCAACTTGACCATTATGCCCTTTTATCTCAATGCCACGTGTTAGCCTTTGATTGACGGTCAACTCTAGGAATTGGGATCTGCTCCTCAGTCCTCACAGAGTGTCTTGGAACATCTCTCCATGAATAATAAGTACAAACATGGGAGATGTTTTGAAAGTGCTAAAAAGACATTCTATGAGGTTGATGTGAAGCACACTCTGTGAGGAGAAGATCCCGACTCCAATTCTAGTTGCATCAATTCATATACCCCCACTTACGGGGTCATGAGTTCAAATCAGCCCCCTACAAGATAGTTTTCAACAACATTCTACAGCATATTCCCACTGTCTATTGAGAACATCTCCCGATGATAGTACCAAAAATGGTGAGGCATCATCGGGAGATGTTCCCACTACACGGCGGGGATGTGCTGTGGAACGTTGTGCAAAACTATCTTGTGGGGGGCTGATTTCAACTCCAAAGTCATAGTGTTTGATAATTTTTGGTTTATCATTATTAGTTCAGCTTTGCCAAAGGAAATAGTAGTGTAGGGTCATCTTTTGCATTGGCAGGCCTTTAGTGTGAACTGTGAAGTTCATTTGGTCTGATGTCTTCTAAAAGGTTCTAAGCGGCTTATGAAAGACACATCAGTTTGGCAGACAAATTTGCATAAGCATTGATCCATTGTAGCCATGCGCACGCATGTGTGATTGGACTTCGCACACTTCTCTAATGAGCAAACATGCAATGATAATGATGTGTCACCATTAATATTTAACATTTCAACTTTTAAGCCAAAAAGTACATTGAAAAAGATATTTAATTGACTTTATATGATATACAATTGAATATTAAAAAAAATATGATGTACATTTTAGTTTAAATGGTGCATTTTATATCATACTCTTAAGGCCCCGTTTGCTTTTCGAAGTTATTTATCCAGATAAGTGCATTTACCTGGGTAAGTGTTTTTCAGGTAAGTGCATTTACCCAAAAAAGACTTACCCAGATAAGTGCATTTACCCATGTAAATAAGGCAAAGACCATTTTAACCATAAAAATTCATTATTAAAAAGGCATTTTTGTCCCGTTCAAGTGTTGTGAACTTTCAACTCAGGTGGAAAAGTTATTTACCCACCTAGGAGGTAGGTATCAGTTACCTAGGCAAGTGATACCTAGCATAATAAACTTTCCCTCGTCCCCACATAAATCTGAAAAAAAGAACATGGATTTCTTGGTCCCCTCCCCTCTCAAAATCCAAAACAAAAATGCCCCCTAAAGGGTACATATGGCCAAGTGCATTTGCATAGGGCTTTTCAAAAAAAAAACTAATCTATATAAAAGACACACATCTATAAAAAATTATACATATAAAATTATTTTATTTTATATACAAAAAATAAGAATCAAAACAATTATTATTATTATTCTCTCTCTCTCTCTCTCCCTCTTTGTATATATATATATACAAATGTGATTGCACATGCTTGTTGTATCTTAAATAACCACGTGATGGGTGTGAATCCATATGACTTCATTATGAGGCAATACGATCAAGAAGCAGGAAATAGAGTATCAGAGTAAGGTAATGAAGATGGTGTTAAACCCGAGGAAGAAGATGATGAGAGACAACTAAGAAGACATTCACATCGTTTAAGTAGGAATGAGGCAATGAGACAAAGAACTCGCTTAAGAAAAGAAATAATAACAAAAATGTGGGAACATTACCAATTACAACACTCTCGAAGAAGGTGTTAATTTGAATTTTGTGATTTTTTTTATTTGAAAATGATATTATGTAAACAATGACTATTGTCACATTATCTTTGTTTGCATTTGTTAGAAAATCATTGCTTTGTGTTGATTTTTTTTTTTGACATAATTTCTATTATATTAGGTTTATTACATGTTTATTATGTGCTTGCTATATCTTAGATATGGAAGGACTGGAATCAAGTAGTCATAAGCCTAACATGACTTGGACCCTAGAAATGGACAATTGTCTAATTGAGGCACTTGTCCAACAAGTGCATCTTGGGAACAAAGTTGATAAAAGTTTCAAGGGCCCTACTTATAAAGATGCAAATAGAGCAATTGGTTCTAAATTTGGGGTTGATTGTAATGTTGATCATATTAAGAATCGCTTGAAGACTATAAAAAAAAAATTGCCACATTAAAATCTATTCTTAATCAAAGTGGCTTTAGTTGGAATGATCAAACATAGACAATAGATGTTGAACCTGAGGTTTGGAATTCTTATGTTGAGGTATGTGATTTTATATAATGCTTAGATTATGTTTCTTTTGTTATCATTGTCTAATTTGATGAATTGCCTTCTTTTTTCATAGTCTCATCCGGAGGCGAGACAATATCGTAGGAAAAAAATTGATAACTACGATGATTTGGTATTTGTTTGTGGAAATGATCAAGTTACAAGGAGTGGAGCTTTTACTGCAAAGGAATTGAACAGACGTGAAGCAACTTCAGCCTCTGTGACTCATGGTACTGATGGTCAAGTTCCCACACCCTCAGATGGCATTAATGATGAAATTGGAGATTCCTTACTACGAGAAGGAGCAATAGATCCACCATCATCATCAAAAGGAAAAGGAAACTGAAAATTGAAGAAAAACTTTGAGAGATTGTAGAAAACTTGGGAAAACTCGCAAAGGCTGTTGAACATGGATATGGCTTGTTCTATAGAGATATTCTCTTTTGAGATGCTATAAGCTTAGAGGGAATATCTACATCATTTTTGTTGAAGGAATTGGATTTTTATCGGAGGATCAGTTTTATGCCTCGATATTTTATGCGATTATACCAGAATTGAGGAAGGATTGGTTGGTCATGAAGCTAGGAGTCCCGTTTTGATGTTAGCAATCCATAATTGATATGGGCCTATGAGCTTAACAACTTTTACCTTATAGTTTGACATGATAATTTTGGTAAAAAAATTTTAAATGGTTTGAACTATGTTTTATGGGCATTTTGTTTGATTGACTAGGCATGACAATTTTGATATACTTCTATAAATATTGATATGCATTTTCTTATCCTTTTGGAATTGATATTGGTTAAAGAAATAGCTAATTATGAGCATATATTTCATTTATAATAGTTGTGGAACTCATGATTATTAATTTTCCATATGTTTTCCTTGCCTCACCAAACAAGGGAAAATTAATTTTTCCTACCTTTCCCATTGGTTAACCAAACAATGGATGGGAAAATTTTTTTCTCTTTCCTTCCTTACCTTTTCCTTCCCTTCCTTTCCTTCAAACCAAACATAGCTTAAATGGACACATTGATACGGGCCCAATCCATTACATAGGCATAGCAGCAACCAAAAAAATATTACAATAAATTAATAAATTATGAAAAAAATGTCTCATCAAAGAGAAAAGAAAAAAAGAAACTAAACAATGCATTTTTTTTTGGGTAGACAATACACCATGAAGGCAAGAGATGCAAAGGTCCATCTCTAAACTACATGAACACCATAGAAACAATACACAATACAGGGATGGGTATATGTGTTAATAAGACTGAAAATAAATCTATTGACCATGGAGATATATGGAATAAATTCTTCATAGCAACATGGTTGTGAAGAAAAGGATGTGGCATCCTATCGTTCACTACAAGAGCCACATGTAGAAGGGAAGGATTTCAGGTGGCATCTTGTCTTTCACTTCGAGAAGGTCCATGTGGTATCTTGTCTTGGATTTTTCTTTCCTGTTATTGTTGTTTTTTTTTGCTAGTGAAAGTTATACCACAATTAGTAACAACACATTTTCACTCATTCACTTTCCTGCAACTAATTTGATGTTCTGGGTCTGGCATATCTCTTGTTAAGCCCCCCTCAACACCGTCTTCATTCATGCCACTAGTGAATGCAACAGTTGCTACAAGTAGCACAGATTCAGCTTGTGTAGCTTTGAATTGTAGATCAGCTATGATCCCAACAAGATCTTCATCAAATGTTCATAATATTTGCAAGATAAGTGATTAATTGGCTCTAAAATAACATACTGTAACTGAGAGATTCTCTCTTTATTTTATTATTATTTTCTATTCATTCAATCCATAAATGTATTCAAAGGTAATGAAATCGTTTGAGCTCTTTTCCACCATTGGATCATTGCTTTCTCATTCACTTTATCTCTAACTATGAATTGAAACTTAGGCTTAGACTCAACAAATCCAATCACTTATAATCTCTCTTATGGATAACTGTTTGACAAATGAGTAAAATTAAATGTATATGACAAAGCGGTTTTTTTCTCTTATCAATTCTATATAAAAGTTGGATTAGAACTATTACATAAGGTGACCCTATCAAAACCCAAATACCAAATACTACTACTTGTAATTGTAGACCGATATGCTTTTCTATTTTTTGGGTAGTTGTTTGTTGTTGATAAAGGGAAAAGATAATTGTTGATGTAGTTGTTGCTACCAACATTGATGATGAACTAATTAGATGTAGATGTTGTGACGTGAAATCTTTATTGTGTTTAATTATGCATAAGTGTAAAAATGTCTAGTAGTTATCTAACTATGTAACTTTAATAGAATAAATTACAGAGCAAGTTATGTCTCACCAAAGCAAGAGGCGGATTGTAAAACGAAAATAGTAGGGCATATTTGCAAAATGAATTAGAGCAAGGGTGGATCCGAATAAGAAAGGGGCGGATCTGAAAAACAAACCACCATATTAGGAGGAGGAGTAAGAAGAAGGCCGATTGATTTGGAAGAAGAAGAAGAAGATGAGGAGGAGGAGGAGGAGGAAGAGGAGGAGCAGGAGGAGGAAGAAGAAGGATGGTCGACAATGGTCTTACCTCGCCGGAGATGAGATTGGTGGCAATGACGGCAATAGTTAGTATGAAGGTTGAAGGATATAAAGAGTTCTTCATTCAACAATTTTGGTCAATTAGGGTTGAAACGAAGGGGGTGTTTTTTGTTAAAATAAATAAATAAAGCTCAAAAATCAAAATGGGAATCACATTCCATGGGGGAGAGTCAGGAATTGCCATTCCCCCATATGGGGGAATCACATTCTGCATAGAATGGGAATGGGATTCTAGGCTCGTATTCCCTCGAACCAAACAAATCCTCAATTTGTTCACTCAATGAAAGCAATATTTGGGCTTTTGGGGGTTTTCATCAAACATGGCTTCTGAGCTTTCCCGTACGGGGCCCACCTTGCAAAGGTAGAAGCCATTGTGTGAAAACCCTTTGAAATGGGCATTAAATGTAAACTAAAGCCAACTAATATATTGACATCATCATAAATAATGACATATTATAAAATTAGGGTTAATTTAGTTGCAACAAGAAACAAAAATATGTTGTAAAGAACTAACAAATTAGGTTGTGTTTGGTACCATTGTTGTTTCTACCTGAAATGTTTTAGATTAATCAAAATAAATTGGCCTACAATTGTTATTTGAGGCTATTTGTGGTTGAAATATGCATACCTTAAAAATGCATGTGTCGTTTCCAAAAACATCAAATTGGTGTTTATTGGGGGTGAAGTCTAATAATTTTAATTGAATGAACTATCACGTAACATGTAACAACAAATATCTCTCACCAATCTATATTGATCAACTCAAAACATTTCAGGTAGAAACAATAATGGTACCAAACACAACCTTATTCATCCAAATCACCCCGAGCAATAATGAAAATGCAACCATATAGATTTGTCTAGGAAGGTAAGACAACTTCCTTCAATGCAACATATACCAATTTAAGATTTTGAAAACTACAAATGTCATCCTTGAGGATCCCAACAATAATGCATCCCATTCCATGTTTCTAAGATTGCAATTACTCCTCAAGTTAGAAGTCAAAAGACAAAAAGTACATGAATATCCATCCATAAATGCCATCAGATCCCAACTTATGTATTACCAATATTGCCCATAATCTTTCATGTTCAATATATGATAAAAAAAGATCATATTCAATATGTCCTATTTCAATGTTTTTTCACTTGAACCAAATGGCATACAAGCAAGTAAATTAAAGATATGGCTATTGAACCAAAGACATGAAAGGCTAAAAATGTCATGTGATAGCATGCTATTTGACAATGCGAAGATATGTGTAATCATCAAATAACTTTAGGTAATAGTGGAGTACTTATAAATCAGTATTTGTTATCAAACCCAAATTGTCATTTTACCCATTAAGATTTCGTCCTTACTCAGCTGCATTTTGTTGCAGTGCAATTTTATCTGCACTAGTACAAATGCATAGAAGTTGTAAATGAAAAGAATGCAAGATTTTGGTTTAATTTTGTGTTAGGTATTGATTTATTATGCTTCATGTCTTATTTTACTTCATTTGTATTGCAATAAAACAAAATAAGGTAAATTTTGACACATTAAAAAAAAATCAGAATTTACACCCAAATCATTTGCATTACCATAATTTTGCATCATCGGTTCAAAAGATTTACATTACAACCAAACACATATTCCCTCACAAAGTCACAATATAATGAGGGAAAATTAATAATGTGGTATTTTATTCATAAAAGACAAAGAAACATCAAATACACATTTACACATTCTAAAGGAGTATAAATATAAACAATATGCCCTGTTTCATTAATTTTCAAATTATAGAAGTTTTGTTGGCTATTTTGTTTTATATTCAATTTTTACTGTGGTTGAGAGTCTAGAAATGTAAACCTTACATTGTACTTAGTTCAACCATTTTTTTACTAGCAAATGTGCGCGTGCTTTTGCACATGGCAACTTTTAAATATGATGATGATGATACTAATAATATGTGTCTTAACTTTCCACGATTTTTTTTGTATTTATGTGTATAAAAATAATTCTTATTTATCACACTTTATTGTTTAATATGATGGATATATAATATTAGATATGTGTCCAAATATGTTATTTCTTTTACATTTTTATCTTATTTTTTTATTATTTAATTACGACATAAATGATTGATACATTTGACCCCAAAGGGTTAAACTATTAACTTATTGACACTAAACAAAAAAATAATTTCATTTATAGGTCGGTTTTAAACTTTGTGTTTCATTTGTATCATCAATAAAAAACAATTTAAAATTTTTGATATTTAACTATGGCATCATGGGTTAACCCATTTGACCTATATGGTTGATTTTTTAATCCACCACTTGGATAGGATAATAGTTTTGTTATCGGGATTATTTTAAATATAAAAATATATTTATGTTATTAATTAAAATTTTTTGGATTTAGATCCAATCAGTATAATTTATTATATACAAAAATACCTTAGATATAGGATTTAAAGAGAGAGTGAGAGTTAATACTTTAAATATAAGACTTTATGAAATTAAATTAAATGAGGTGAAAACCAGTTCAAATGCCCTTAAAATAAAGGTAAGGCCAAATTCAAAGATAAGGTCATTTTAGTAAAAAATGTACATCATTCATACTTTTAATTGTATATGTATGTACGTATGCATGTGTATATATCTATACTATATATAAAAGGGTGAATGCAATGTGAAACTTTTTTTGGACAAAAATTGCCCTATATTTCTTTGTTTGAAAAGGGTATAAACGTCATTTTATTATAACTTTAATGGCTACTGTATAAAATGCGTATATTTGTGTATTTAATCCATCTTTAATGGTAAGGGTTGAAAATGTCACTTCAATTATTACTTTCCACCTCATTTAATCCCCTCTCATTAAGTCTTATATTTAAGGTATTAAATCCCCTTTTTTCTTATTAAATCATATATCTTAAGTTATTTTTCACTAATAAATGCTACTAATTAGATGTATTTCAATATTTTAACAATATAAACCTACATATTTTAAAATTGACTGAAAAACCAAACTGATGATGTGCGACCTAGAAGCTCCTAGCTGGAGGATGATCTGGACCTTAGTCGTGTAGCGAGCTGGACCAAGCTGCAAGATAGAGGATTAGAGCACTTGGGGTGGTTAACTCGACGAGGTCGCTCCGATGCTTAAGTCAGTACTGTGTCGTAATTGCAAACTAGAATCTGAGTGCTAGAGAGCTTGGATGCAAGTAATCACGCGTACCTGGACCATGGAGGGGTTGATGCCTTTATATAGCTGAGTTATTGCGGGTTTCCCATAACAGTTATGAGATCTGCGGCCTGAATGGACGAGATCCGTTTCCGCTTTAGTCGGGGAGTAACGTATCAGCCAATGAACTTCATTATCGCCGCCCGATTCGGACGGGGAGAAGATAAGGCTTGTCGTTATGCGGTATGATCCCGCAATATCCGAACTCTGTTGGGAAGCTACTGGGATTTATTACATGTCACTTAGTTCCTGGGCCCCGAACTCGATTAGCCGCCAAGGCGGTATTACGCCGAGGTGACCTGTTGCCAAAGTGACTTTATGCCGAAGTGACTTTACGCTGAGCTCCGCATACCGCTGACTAGGCTCCCCTTACTGAGTTGTCATCCTACATGCAGAGCGTGTCCATGTGACTTTTATTTACTAGGTCATTCCAAATTACTCCTCATCAATTGCCCCCCACTCCTTGTGGTAGGGGTTCCAACCCGGCGCGAGGAGTTCATGACGAGCTTAGGTGGATTTGGCACGAAATCTAGGTGATGAGGAGAGGGAGTCACTGGTCGGACCTGTTCGACCGTTCGGTTCAACCAAGAAGTAACCCAGATTGTGTACCTAGTATGCGCGGACGTCAAGCCATTTATAAACTCCGTGGACGTCAAAACACGCGCTAATCCACCACAAGTCGGATGTCAAGCCATTTCGTAGGAGTCATCGGATCGTATTGATCTTGGCCGTTGATTCCCAGATATATTGGCTATAAATAGGGGCCAAAGGGCCCATTTTCTTCACCACAAGTCCGCAAATCCACAATCTTTGAGGTCGCGCTCAAGTTTTCGAGTTCGGTATCAGTCTTTTCTAGGCCTGAGGTCGTCTCCTTTTCTTCGGTCTTCCTTTTAGTGAGTCCACCTTCCTTCGCTTTTTTCCTTTAGATTCCGTTGTCATTTCCTTTAATATGTCTAGCCTTAGCTTAGATAGTCTTCTAGATGGGAGCGGCGAGTCTGTTGGGGCCGAGGTGGGTACCTCGTCTCAGACCGTGGATCCTCGTCCTACCGAAGTGGTCACTTCAGGACAGGACGCGGTCCTCAGTCTGCCTGAGGTGGACTCACCTCGGCGAGAGCGAGAAGCTTCTGGTAAATCAGCTTCCACCTCACATCAAGGTCGGCTACCAGACAACTTCGACACGTCGATAATGACGGCGGATAGACTCCTAGCCTTAGTAGCCCGATACAGACTCCCTGACGACCTTGTATATAGCTTCCCCTTTGACAACTTTCCTTGGGATCATGGTCACAACGAGATTGTGGTATTCGAGGAGCAGCTTGTAGCCGGTCTGCGTCTTCCACTTCACCCTCTTATAATTGAGATCGTTAAATTCTTTAGCATTACGAAAGACCAACTACACCCAAACTCTATCCGGAATATCGTAGGGACCATTTCTCTTTTCCGTGATTACAACCGCCCCCTTGACCTCAACATCTTCTCTTCGATCCTTTCCATTAAGAAAATTTTGTCCTGCGTTCTGCTCGAGCACAGGCAAAATTACTACTTGTCTCCTCTTCCTGTGTACAAACTGTTGCACGAGCTCCCTAATAAGGCCCTGGCCTTGAAGAGGCGTTACTTCATGGTCCGCAACACCAAGGGGTGGCCCTTCCCGACTCACTGGAGGGCAGCTCGATGTTAGACTGGACCTAAAGACAAAGGAGGAGGTCATATCTTGGGCAGAGCTCGGCCTGAAGTTCAAAAACTTCATGACAGAGAAGAAGCTCGTGCAGGCCAGCCTAAGTCCTCCTGCTAGGTCGCTATTTGCTATACTTCTTC
Source organism: Nelumbo nucifera (assembly GCF_000365185.1). The sequence goes on along the minus strand of NW_010729116.1, from coordinate 3,836,246 downwards.
TATTCATTTTACTTCGGTACTATATTTGACTTAGCTCTTTATCGCAGCTGCCATGGATGACATCCCTGCCGATGAGCTCTTCGGGAGCATGAAGAAGGGGAAGAAGAGGAAGAGAGCCTCCAAAAAGGCTTACATCGAGACTGAAGCAGCCACAACTGAGGCTGTCGTTCCTGAGCCCGAGCAGCCTCCCGTAGTCGATCTGGTCGAGGAGGACTCGAGCAAGGCCACCCCACCCCACATGCCCGAGGAGACTACGTCTTCAGAGCCCATCCCAGCAACCGCCACTTCTTCGGACAACGATGCTCCAGTTCGGAGCATTTTGACTCCGAAGTTCGGCCTTTTCAAGAGCAAGGATGCGGTATTCATTGAGGATATCACTCATTGGGCCGACTTGCCAGTTGCTCAGCTCGGGGCCCGAGCAGCCACACACTGTATGGTGGTATGCTCTTGAACTTGTCTTTCAAATTGTCTTGTACTTAGATTTTTTGTATACTGATACTTGTTTTCTTCTCTTGGCAGGTGAACTCCTCCATCCATGCCTTTGCTTATCCGTTCGAGGTGAACCTAAAGCGAGCTCTCGAAGCCGAGGAGTCTTCCCTAAATGCCCACGCCATACTGAACTTAGCTCGCAACGAAATCAACCAACTGAAGAATGATGCACGAGCTAAAAAGGAGATGCTAACTGTTGATGTCAGAGAAGAAGGATCTTGAAGAGCGTGAAACAGCATTGAAGGGGGAGGTCGAGGACCTCGAGGCCCACGTGAAGGAATGAACCGAACTACTACTTCAGGCGATGGAGGAGGCCAAGGTTAAGGTAGTTGAGGAGTACAAGTCCTTAGTGGAGCTTCGGGAAAGGTTGGCCGAGGTAGGGACAACGGGTTACCGGAAGGGGTTCAAGCTCAACAGGTGGTTGACTCAGCGTGAATTTCCCCTCCTTGACCTCAGTGCCATAACCATGTCGAAGATCACCAAGGAGATGACCATCGAAGCCGCCAAGGATCCGGACTCCGAAGTAGAGAGTGATGACGAGCAGTTTGATGATGAGGAAGAGGAAACCAGTGCTGCCGAGAATCGTATGGAGATAGATCCTCCTGTCAAAATCTCCAATAAGGATGAAGAGCCCCGAACAGAATGAAGCCTCTTTTCTTGGACCCCCCCCCCTTTGTAATGCTCAATGTTCCGAGCCTCCGAGCTCGGTTAAGTGTAATCTTTCTCTTCTTCTTTTTTTTTTTTATTTTTTGTACTTGTTCTTTATCAATGAAATACAAGTGTTTTGCAATCTTTGGGTGCAATTTTTTCTAAGTGTAGATTACTCCCGAGTTGGCGAGCTAAACTATATAGGAGTGAACTTTTTTCTAAGTATAGATTTCTCTTAATCTGGCGAACTCGACAATAGTAGGAATAATCTAATCGCATTGTATGCTAGAGTGAACAGACACTGCAGGGTACATACCTGACCTACCTATGCCTGGGTCACTTTGCTTTGCCCATGCCAAAGCGACTGGGTTTTATGCTGCCTATACCGCAGAGGTGACTAAGCTTTTATCGTGTTGAGGTCTATTATCAGCTCGACACTATAGCCCTTAGGCTTCTGGGAGTGACTTATGGTCCTCTCTCCAGCTCATCGTCTATTTGACCAGTTTGGTGATTTCATGAGTGACTTATATTTGGAGTTGTGGATTCATATATAGTACATTCTTAAGTTGTTGATGTTCCATTCTCGAGGTACTACCTTCCCTTCCAAAGTCTCGAGCTCATACGTGCCTTCCCCGTACACCCGTCTTATACGGTATGGACCTTCCTATTTCAGTCTAAGCTTACCCCACGCCGGGCTCAGGTACCATAACTTTCCATAGGACTAGATCGCCCATACAAAACTGCCGCTTCTTGACCTGGGCGTTATAGTACCGAGCTAATTTCTGCTGGTATGGCGCAATCCGAATGTAGGTCAGGCCTCGAACCTCCTCTACAAGGTCCAAGTTGGTACGGAGCTCATCATTATTTGTTTGCTCATCATAAGCCTTAAGTCGCAACATGGGCACTTCAATTTTTGCCGAGATCACCGTTTCTGTACCATATGTGAGGTTAAAGGGGGTCTCACCCATCGCTGTCTTGATTTGTAGTCCGGTAGGCCCAAAGAACGCTAGGTAGCTCGTCCACCCACAACCCTTCAGCTCGTGTAAGACGAGCTTTCAACCTGCGAAGGATGGTTCTATTCGTTACTTCGGTCTGCCTGTTTGCTTGTGGATGTGCTACCGAAGTGAAGTTCTGCTGAATCCTTATCTCAGCGTACTAGTTTTAGAATTTAATATCTTCAAATTGATTCCTTTATTTGAAATCAAGATTTTGGGGATTCCAAAATGACATACGATGTTTTTCCAAAAGAAATTTTGCACGTTCCAGGCTGTAATTCTAACTAATGGTTCGGCTTCGACCCACTTCGTGAAGTAGTCTACTGCCATGACTAAAAACTTTCTCGTTTGGTTGCCAGCAGAAATGGACCGAGGATGTTGATGGAGGATGTTGGCATGCCATTAACACCTGTCGCATTTCCTTACGAGTTCGAGTGTGTCTGCTTTCATTGTGGGCCAATAGTAGCCCTGCCTTAATGCCTTTTGGGCAAGGACTCTACCCTCCAGGTGTCCTCCACATAGACCTTCATGGACATCGCGAAATACAAGCTCAACTTCTGTGGGTCGCAGACAACGTAGGTAGGGGAGCGTGAATGATCTCCTGTATAGCCATCCATCTATGAGGACATACTTGGTTGATTGTCGCTATACCCTCCAAGATGCACTGCGTTCTTAAGGTAGGGTCCCGTGGAGCAGATAATCAATGAGTGGGTCAATCCAGCTCGGTTCTGCTTGCAACACGGGAGCGACCTCTTTTGCCCCTCTGAGATTGTTGGGCCGAGGTAGGTCCTCTATGTACACAATCCACATAATGTTGTCACTCGTACTTGCTAGTCGTGACAGGGCGTCGGCCTCAGCATTCTCGGACCTTTGGATTTGTCTGATGAAGCTGGAACGATAGCTTGGTAGGATCTCTCTGACTCTGGTTAAGTAGGCTTCCATGGTCAAGTCACAAGCTTCGTAGTCACCATTGACTTGGTTAACTACTAGCTGAGAGTCACTGCAGACGATGAGGTGCTTCGTTCTCATCTCCTTTGCTATGTTGAGCCCGATAATTACCGCCTCATACTCCGCTTCGTTGTTCGATGCCCCAAATCCGAACCAGAGAGCATACTCCAGCTTCACCTCACTCGGGCCGTACAGTATCAGTCCCGCTCCGCTTCCTCGTTGGTTAGACGATCCATCAACATGGAGGATCCAGGGCTCCTCGTCCCAAGTCGGTATTGCTATGACCGGGACCGGTGCCGCACTAGTTGATGCCTCTGAAGTGCGAGCGGGCTCAGTCAGTTCAGGGGCCGGTGCGCTGAACGTGCATTCTGCTACGAAGTCTGCCAAGACTTGGGCTTTTATCGCTGGTCGTGGCTCGAACCAGAGGTTGTATTCGTTGAGCTCGATGGACCACTTCGTCAACCTCCCGGGCACCTCGGGTTTAAGTTGGATGTGCTTCAGAGGTCTGTCCATAAGGTCAACAATGGTATGGGCTTGGAAATAGGGGCGTAATTTTCGAGCTACTACCACTAGCGTGTACGCCAACTTCTTGATGTCGGGTAGACCTGTTCATGGGCCGGGTAGCCCGATGGTCCGGCCCAGCTCGGCCCGCACCCCGGTCGGGCGTGGTCATGTAATTAGGCATGCGGGCCTAACACAGTAAGCCCGACTGTGTTTCAGGCCGGGCTCGGGATTTGTCAAAAAAGCCCGGCCCGCTCGGAATTTGTCAAAAAAACCCGGTCCGACCCGACTCAGCATTATATCTTTTATAAAATATATAATATGTATTTTATATATTATATAAAATATATAAATAATATAATATTTATTAAAATATATATTTATAATTTAATATATACATTTTTATTCTTTTCTTTATAATCTCTTTCTCTCTGTATATATATATTTAGCCGCTAACAGTATGGGCTAAATTTCGGGCTCGGGCTCGGGCCCAGGCCCGGGCTTCGGGCCCAAGTTGTAGGCCCGATGGTCGGGCCACGCTCGGGCTCGGGCCTTAGAAAATTCTGTTAACACAGAGTGAAAGCCCGACCTGAGCCCGGCCCATGAACAGGTCTAATGTCGGTGTATCTGGTCTATGCGTCTTGCAGTACGTTACTTACATAGTAGATGGGCTGTTGAAACCGGTCTACCTCACTAATTAGTACTGAGCTTACTACCTCATCACTCGCGGAGAGGTACAGCTTGAAAACCTGACCTTCCTCAGGTCGGGTTAAAACTGGGGCGGTACTTAGATACCTTTTGAGCTCGTCAAACGCGAGCTGACATTCTTGAATCCATTCGAAAGTCTCATTCTTTTTAATGGCTTTAAAGAAGGGGAGACATCGACTTGTCGACTTGGACATGAATCGGCTTAGGGCTGCTACCCGGCCAGTCAACCTCTGGACTTTCTTTTCTTTTCCGAGGTGGACTCATGTCCATAAATGCCTTTATCTTTTTCTGGGTTGGCTTCGATACCACGCTGGTTGACTATGTAGCTTAAAAAATTTCCCAAAGTGATTCCAAAGACACACTTATTCGGATTTAATTTCATATTATATTTTCTTAAAATTTGGAAAACAACATCTAAATCACTAATTAAAGATTCAAAGAACTGGGTCTTTACAACCATGTCGTCAACATAACACTCCACTTTATTTCCAATCAAAGGCTAAAAAATTTTACTTACAAGTTGCTGGAAGGTTGCTCCAATGTTTATCAAACCAAAGGGCATAACTTTATAGCAGTATAGCCCTAGTTCGGTTACAAAGGCAGTTTTGTCTTGGTCAACCGTGTCCAATCTAATTTGGTTATAGCTAGAGTAGGCGTCCATGAAACTCAGCAACTCGTGCCCTGAGGTCGCATCTACTAGGCCGTCAATTCTGGGTAGGGGGAAGCAATCCTTTGGGAAGGTTCTGTTTAGGTAGGTGTAGTCGACGCACATGCGCCACTTGCCATTGTCTTTCTTCATGAGGATCGGAATTGTGACCCAGCTCGGGTAATGGACCTCCCTGATGAAGTCTGTAGCGAGGAGCTTCTCGACCTCCACATCGACTACCCTCCACTGTTCTGGGGCGAGGTTGCATTTTCTTTGTCGGACTAACCTAACTAAAGGGTCCACATTCAGTTTGTGAGTTATGACACGAGGGTCAATTCTGGGCATTTCTGCCGCAGACTAGTAGAAAACTTACTAGTTTATTTCGTAGCGGTTCACTTATGAGTGCTCCAATCTGGAGGGTCTTAGTCAGTTCGGTCTCAGACACTGGTATATGGACCGTCTCTACATTGGGGCAGCTCGCTCCTCGCTGCAGTCTGCCGGTCGTTCCAGTTCGATGTCCTCTACTATCTTTGCTTTTCTTTTAATAGCAACCACATAACACCTCCGAGACTCAAGCTGGTCACCTCGTACTACTCCCACTTCGCAATCTGTTGGGAACTTCATCGCGAGGTAGTAGTCGACACTACTGCGCGTAAAACATGCATAATAGGCCGTCCTATGATTGCGTTGTACGGGGATGGAGTAGTGACCACCAGGAATGTGTGCTCGAACCGGACAATATTCGACCACGTGCCCGCCTCCACTAGTATTGTGACACGACCTATAGGCCTAACTTCTTCTCCGTTGAACCCTACTAGTGGGGCGTATGCCGATGTTAGGTTGCTCTGTTGTAATTGTAGCTTGTCAAAGGTTTCCTTGAAGAGAATATCTGCTGAACTACCTGAGTCCACCAAGATCCGCCTTACTTCAAAGTCATTGATGACCATCTTCACGACCAGGGCGTCGTCATGAGGGTACTAGATCCCGCGGGCATCGTCCTCGGTAAAGTAGATCGGCTCTACAATCCGAGGTCGTTTGAGTGGGTTCTCTGCTTAATGCTTTAGCTCTCGGAATGATGTTCTCCCAGCCGCCACTATGCACCCCGCTACAACAGATCCCCCGGTGATCATATAAATCACTCCGTGGATTGGTCTCTCTTCTAGTAGCGAGCGAGGTGGCTATTTGTTCTGTCTACTACTCTTTGGGGCATTTTTTTTCCGATCTCCCTGTCGGTTCCCTTGCTCATTTTCTTCGTGTAGAATGTACTTTTTCAAGTACCCACAACGGATCAGCTCTTCAATTTCATCGCGAATGTTTCTAAAGTTTTATTTGCTGTTACCATGGTCCCGATGAAAGTGACAATAGACGTTTGGGTTCCTAGTCGTTGGATCTCCGTGGAGTTTGGGTGGCCATCTGACGATAAGGGAATCCTTTATTGCCATTAAGATCTCTCCTCGCTTCGTGTTCAAGGGGGTGTAGTTCGTCCTCTCGACTGGAGGGGTCCTAGAACGCCGACCCAACCTGTAGCTTCGTGAGGGGGATTTGCTTCTCGTGGTCGGGGGTTTGCTTCTTCGCTTGGGGGACTTACTTTTCTTTCTTTTCTTGTTGCTCGTCCCCTCTTCCTCCCTTTTCCTTTTCTCTCCTGTCTAGTTGTCAGTTTTATGGTTTTTTTCCTCTTCAGTGTTGATAAACTGGTCTGCCAACTGGAGGAATTCGGTGATGTTTTTTGGTTTGTTGGCTACAACGTGCCACTTGAACTCTTTATGGGTGATGCCTTTGTGTGTTGCACTGAGACGTACTGCTGGGTCAAGGTTCGATATCTGTAGGCATGTCTCGTTTAAACGTTTGATATAGTTGCGAATTGACTCTCCCTCCCTCTGCACCATGTTCAGAAGGCTCTCCTGTGAATTCAGGCACTTCTTACTAGTGATGAAGTGGGCCATGAACATGTTTGTGAATTGCGCCCAACTTCCGATGGAACCCCGCGCCTGGTTTCTGTACCAGGTTCGAGCTACTCCTTTGAACGTGGTGGAGAAAGCCATGCACATACAAGCCTCATCGGCCCCGGCGAGGTGCATTTGGGATTGGAATGTGTCCACATGATCATTGAGATCAAAGGACCCATCGTACTTGTCTAGTGGTGGGACCTTGAAATCTTTCACATCGAGGCTGCTAGGAGCTCGGGTTTCAGGGGAGAAGGCCGGCTCAAAAGAGCAGGCATTGTTCTTCTGGCTATCAAGCTCACCTCCTCTCTTTCTTAACCTTGGTCAGCCGGATGGTTGGGCTTTGCTGCTAGATCATTTCTTGCTGATGAATGATGAGTCTTGCAACGTCGCCGCTACTGCATTTTCGGTGGAGCGACATTTGTACTGCCGGTCTCTGTGTTGTTAGGCACTTTGATCTTACTTCAAATAGTAGGGCGAGATGGTTCAGAGATTCTTCTCGCCGCCTCATCTTCATCATGTGTTCGATGCTGGCTTCTACGAGGAACCAAGGGGTCTCTCTTGGAGCCCGCACCTCGGACCTCGGATAAGTGCTTCGCATGGGAAATTTCTGGCTGGGTTCGGGTCTATTCCTCGGGCTTTCTCTTCGAGAGGTAGGGGGAGTACGTCGGTCACCTACAAAACCCCAGGGCGGGGTTCTCCCCGAATTGGGGGCCAGTACTTGCAAAGTTCTCTCCCTGCGAGGCGGAGACTGGCACTGGTTGTTCGCCGGCTGGTTTGGTTGCAATGGTGGGAAATACTGTTGATAAAAGTATTATTGCTAGAACTGATGAATCTGAATCTGCATCGTTCGGACACTTTGGACGAGGTCGCTAAACTCGGAGTGTCCAATCCCAGGGGGAATCACGGAACACTACGAGAATGTGGTGCTCACTTGGGGGAGCGGGACACTCACCTGTTGGGCAGCATGGGGTGTGGACAGTGATGGGACTCCAGATATGGTCAGAGGAATGGTGAACTGGCCGATTGTCACCGAGGGTCCTTGTGGAGCGACTATCTACTTCTCTTGCCCCCTAGTGATGTTCATGTTACCCATACCGTTGTGGCTGGAGGATGCCATTGAGGTTTAGTCTGAGTTTGAAACTATAAAGAAATTGGGGTGACCTTTCGATCATGTTCCCACAGACGGCGCCAATTGATGATGCGCGATCTGGAATCTCGTAGCTGAAGGATGATCTGGACCTTAGTCATGTAGTGAGCTGGACCAAGCTGCAAGACAAAGGATTAGAGCATCCGAGGCGGTTAACCCGACGAGGTCGCTCTGATGCTTAAGTCAGTACTGTGTCATGATTGCGAGCTAGAATCAGAGTGCTAAAGATCTTGGATGCAAGTAATCGCACGTACCTGGACCATGAAGGAGTCGATGCCTTTATATAGCTGAGTTATTGCGGGTTTTTTAGAACAGTTCTAAGATCTGCGGTCTGAATGGACGAGATTCGTTTCTGCCTTAATCGGGGAGTAACGTATCAGTCAATGAATTTCATTATCGCCGCCCGATTTGGACGAGGAGAAGATAAGGCTTGTTGTTATGCGGTATGATCCCGCAATATCTGAAGTCTGCTGGGAAGCTACTGGGATTTATTACATGTCACTTCGGTTCTTGGGCCCCAAACTTGATTAGCCGCCGATGTGGTATTACGTTGAGGTGACCTGTTGTCGAAGTGACTTTACGCCAAGCTCCGCATACCGCTTGACTAGGCTCCCCTTGCTGAGTTGTCATCCAACGTGCAGATCGTGTCCACGTGACTTTTATTTACTAGGTCGTGCCAAATTACTCCTCATCAAAAACCATTTTTTATCCAAGTAGTGGCTAAGCAATTCAACCAACTTGATCAAATTGATCAACCTATGAAGCCAAAGTTAGGTAATAAAATTTTTAAAATAGAAATAAATATAGGAAATTACGAAAAATGTGGAAAAAATAGTCACATATAATATATTTTGATTAATAAAATTTAAAAATATGTGTAGTAAACAATAACTATTTTTATTGATATTGAAAATAAAATACATAATTTGGAACTAACCAAATATGAAATATAAAAATTAATAATAAACAGTTCAACTTTTGGCTTAAATGTGCCAACTTTTAATGTCATAAATAAATAATAAAAAATAATAAAATAGAAAAATATAAAATACATAAATCTTGCAAAAAAAGCATGCAAGCACATGTATAATATCATATATCTATTTATTTGTTTGAGAAAGGGTATAAAATAATGTTATTATAACTTTAATACCAATTTTAATGGCTACTAAAATGCCTATATTTGTGTATTTAATCAATCTCTAATTCTAGGGGTTGAAAATGTAAATTTAATTATTATTTTTCATCTTATTTAATTCCCTCTCATTAAGTCTTATATTTAAGGTATTAAATTTTATCTCTCTTATTAAATCCTATATTTTTAAGTTATTTTCACTAATAAATGCTACTAATTAGATCTATGTCAATATTTTTAACATTATAAACCAATATATTTGAAAACTGACTCAAAAACAAAATCATTCTTTATCCAAATGGTGGCTAAACAATTCAACCATTTGAATCAAATTGATTAACCTATGAAGTCATAGTTAGGTAATAAAATTTTTAAAATAGAAATAAATATAAAAATTACAAAAAATAAAAAAACTAGACATCTTTATGATAATTTTATTAACCGAATTTGAATAATGAGTGTAATAAACAAGAATTATTGTTATTGATAATGAAAATAATATACATCGTTTATAACTGACCAAAAAATGAAATATAAAAAAAATAATAATAAATGGTTTAAATTTTTTTTTGGGTTAAATGTGTTAACCTTTAATGTCATAAATAAATAATAAAAAATTAAAAATACATAAATTATGAAAAAAAAACATTTAGGCACATGTATAATATCATATATTCATCATATTAAACAAAAAGTAAGTGTGGCATACCAAAATTATTTTTACACACAAAAATACAAAAATTTCAAAGAAAAAATTGAATGCATCTATAATTATATATTTACATTACAATTAAAAATATGAATAAAATTGTGGAATGCTTTAGCTTTCGGTTTTCATATGAACAATTCAATCGTCTAATTTGAATGAGTCAAACTGGTCATATGTAAAATACAATGTGACTTTTTATTTTGACTGTTAGATCCAATTACAAATAGAAAGAAAAGAACACAAACAAATAGAAAAACAAGATCCAACTACAAGACAAAAAGACTAAAAAGTTTTGTAATATGTCTACCTTCTAGTCTAGTCTAAAATATAAAAAGGCCAATATAGGGTGGCAGGCTGGCATCTAGATTGTGAGCAACCCAGTTGCCTTCTCAACGGATCCGAGGAGAGTTGAATCTGCTTCCTTTTAGTTGTGGGGTAATTGACTAACCCAGTCCAAAGTGCATCAAAATTTAGTATGGCACGGTTTTGGGCTTTGAGCCCAATTCCTATGGTTTGGGCTTGTGTTGAATTAAAACCTATCCCAGCTCACCAGACATTTCACAAGGCCAGACACAGGGCCTATTTGGTTCACAATCGGAATTGGATGGAATTGAAATCATAATGGTTTATTCCCATAATTTGTTTGGTATATACATGAACAGGCCCATGGTTCAAATTTGATAAAACCATGACACATTCTTTTAATAGTCTTGGCATCTCCATGTTGAAGAGCCAATGCAATCATATGCATCTCTCTTTAAAGTGGCCATGGGTTTTGTGTATATATCATAAAAGTTAAATTCAAATATCGTTTATACTTGTTTTACATGTGGTTTTAGACTAACTGCACAAAAAAGCGATTTAAAACAACAAGATCCTTCATGGTTTTCAAAAGGACAACCTTACCTATTCAATTTATTTATAATTATTGATTTTTTCAACAAATTTGCCGTTGAAGCAAAATATGAATTAAACAACACATTATTATTTATTGGTATAATGGTTTATTTTCTTTATAAGTATGTGCAATTTTACCCTAAGGCTCAGTTTGGAAGGAGTACAAATGCAAATATATAGAGTGCAAAACATTATGTTTTGTATTATTTTGTATGTATTTGCATTTATACTCTGGCTCAGTTTGGAAGGAGTACAAATGCAAATATGTAAAGTACAAATATATACATAATAATACAAAATATAAGGTTTTGCACTCTACAGATTTGTATTTATACTCCTTTCAAATTAAGCCTAATCCTATGTTTGGTTTGAAAAAAAAAGGTAGGGAAAGGTAGCGAAACTTGTACAAGATTTGTAAAAGTTTCCCTACCTTTCCCTACTTTTTCCTTCAAACCAAACACAGCCTAAAGGAAAATAGAACAATTAATATCTTATATATATATATATATATATATATTAAAAGGATATAGGTGCTCTCTTCACTCAGGAAATGGAATTGACTCGTGCGAGCACCCATTTCCAGTAATTAATTACTAATTAATTACTAACTAATAATAATTATTAATTAATTATAGTAATTAATAGTATAATAACACGCACCCATTTCTAGTAATTAATTACTAATTAATAACAATAATTACTAATTAATTACTGATTATTATAGTAATTTAATAAATATATAATTAGTGATTATAATTAATAATTACTGTTATTATAAATATTGTTAATAAATAGGTATTTACTTAAATTTTACTTTAATTATTAATTATTGTAATAATAATTACTGATTATTACAGTAATTTAATAAACATATAATTAGTGATTATAATTAATAATTACTGTTATTATAAATATTATTAATAAATAGATATTTACTTAAATCTTACTTTAAATTAAACTTATAAATATTATTAATAAATATAGTAATTATTGTTATATTCAAAACAATTAAACATTTTATTAAAAGTATTGTTATTGATTATTTAATAAAATATTATAATTACTGACTATTACTAATAAATATTGTTAATTTAATTTAATTTTAGTAATTATTAATTTAATGAATATTGTTAATAAATCCTATTCATAAATTTAATAATTACGGTTATATTAAAAATAACTAAATAATATTATTAAAACTATCATTAATGATTATTTAATTAAATARTATAATTACTTACTATTATTGATAAATGTTGTTAATAACGTTCTGACAACCGATGGTTCGACCGTTCGGTTCGAACGGACTGCCCGTTCTGGCAACAAAAATTATAAGTAAAAAATTACGGAACCATTATGGCCACCGGTTTTCAGGTCGATGGTTCAATCATCCGGTTCGAACGAACAATCCGTTCTGACAACAAAAATTATAGGCAAAAAATTGAGTTTCTGAGGTCCATTAAATAGTATCATACGTGTTTTTGGATTGACAATTCGGTCATTTGGTTCGAACAGACGGCCTGTTCTGACAACAAAAAATTATAAGCAAAAATTTATGAAACCGTTTTGGCCACCGATTTTTAGGTCAGTGGTTTGATCGTCCATTTCGAACAGATAGTCCGTTCTGACAACAAATATTACAGGCAAAAAATTGAGTGTGTGAGGTCCATTGAGCAGTATCATACATGTTATGTCATTAGAGTGTGTGACTCATACGACCAAAAAATGGAATCGTTCTGGGCACCAATTTTTTAGGTCGACGATTTAACCGTCCGGTTCGAACGGACAACCCATTCTAACAACAAAAATAAAAAAAATAAATACAAAACAACCAAAAACCATTGAACGAGTCAATGGGTTGACGGTTCGACCATTCAGGTCAATGGGTCGTTGACCGATTCAATGGTTTTTGGCCAAGGACTAGGATTGGGGTAAAACGAAACTGGTTGCTTAGACAATTTCCAATTAAAAAAATAATAAAAAAAACAGATGACCCATTCTGACAACAAAAATTACATGCAAAATATTGAGTGTGTAAGGTCCATTAAGCATTACCATACGTGTTACGTCATTGGAGCGTGTGACTTATACAACCTGAAAACATAATCGTTCTGGCCACCGATTTTCGGGTCAATGGTTTGACTGTTCAGTTTGAACGGATGGCCCATTCTGATAATAAAAATTAAAAAAATAAAAAAACAACCGAAAACCATTGAATGGGTCAACGATTCGATCGCCCGAATCAATGGGTCATTGACGGATTCAATGATTTTTGGCAAAGAACCAAGATTAGGATAAACGAAATCGATTGCCTGGATGGCCGATTAAAAAAATAAAAACAGCCAAAAACTATTGAACAGGTCAACGGATCAGTGATTTGACTACTTAGGTCAATAGATCATTTACCGATTCAATAATTTTTGGCTAAGAACCGGATCGATAGATCGACGGTTCCATTCCAGCCCCTGCGAAGCAAGGCCCGTCCGCTAGTTATTAAAATTAAAATAATACAAATATTAAATCATGTAAAATACAGGGTAAATTTGTCTATTTAAAACAAATATGTTAGAGAGTGGGTTGTTTTTTTTTTTGACGGTTGACATATCCAAGAACAAAAATATGAAATAACTAATCTTTATTTAGACCTTTGTGACACAAGCTCTTACGTATTCTCCCACCTTACTCATTTTTTATCTTTGTGGCCGAATCCTATCTGCAGGTCACATGGGTGGATTGTTTGACTATGGGGTGGTGATTGGACGAAGCAACTCATATGATGCTCTCTGTAAAAACTAAAGACCGTCAGATTGCGAATAAGTAGTTTATCCGAGTATATTATAAAAAAAAAAAGTTTCTCCGAGTCAAATTAGTGAGCACACCACATCATGGCTCACACACGAAAGAGGTTGTAACCGGTCGGATTTGTATCGGATCAACTTATATCCTAATCCGATATCTGATTACCGAAAACGTTTGATTCCGATCAAAAATCCGAGACTGATATATCGGGTTCGGACCAGACTTGGATTTAGCTCGTATCCGGTATTTATGTGTCTAACCGAAAATGAATTAAATTTATTTATTTCTAACTTATATTTATACAATAGATTCATATAAATAAAATATTCAATTTATTAATTGGATCCGATTGGATTTTACTAACAATAGATGTTTAGCACTCTCGGACCAATGATAACGCCCCACACCCGTATTTCAATACATGCGGCCTATAATCATTTAACATCTTACTATGGACTCAATGTATTCCATGGTTTTCAAAAATCGGATTGAATTGGACGATGGGACTAAAAAACGGGAATTGGTTAGGTGGTTGGTTTCATTTTACCTTAGAATCGTTATTTTATCAAAAATTGTTGATTTGGTCAGTAAACTGTTGATCCGAACGATCGAATTGTTCGAATCATTTGAACTACTCAACAGTTTTGACCATTTTTTTATTTATTTTTGTCAGAACAAACCATCCATTCGATTCGAACGATCAAACATTTGACTCGAGAACTGGACCCATGACCGGTTTATCTTGTTTAGTTTTAAAAAGCTTGATGTATTCTATATTATTTTGGCTTTCCAATTGGTTTGGTTTCTCATATTATATTTTGTTGGATTAATATGGGATYTTCTCCTGTACCAAATTGATCGTGAACATCCCAAATCGGTTCTGATTATATTTTTGACAATGAATCAAATATGATTATTAATAAGATTTAAGTTTTAACACATAGGCTAGTGTTTGGAACCGATGCCATTTTCTTGAAAAACAATACCACATGTCTGAATCTATTTTCTTTCAAGATCATGCTTGATTGTTGTTTAGTTTTATGCAATTTCGTAAAACGTTATCTCAAACCACACTTTTCGGGAAAAATGTGATTTGAGAAAATGTCTTTTTTAATATTTTCTCACGTTTTTATTATTACTAACAATAATATGCTGAGATGTGGTATTGAAAAAAGCTGATGTAATAGCAAGAAATAATAATCTCAAAAGAAAAAAAAGAGAAAAAATGTTTTTTTGAGAAAACAACATAATACAATACTGTTTCTCAAAAAACACCCATCAAGAAACTGCATTGATTCTAAACATGGCATAAATCGAGGATGTGAAATCGGGTATTAGAGTTCGAACCTTTGAATCCGTTGAAAGGTGTTTTGTCATTTTGGTCCAGCAGACCAGCACTAACAAAAAATGGGATGTGCCCAAATCAATTTTCATGTTTTATCTTTTATATTCTTTCCCCGTAGATATCATTTTTATTCTTCCTATCCATGTTTGGTTTGGTATTTTCTACGGATAACACACCAAACCGCCAGCGGCAAGTCTTCACTGTTTTTAACTTGACGTTAGGTGAAGGCTCTTGAATACTCTCGCTATCTGGCTGGTGCAAAGTGCAAACGGAAGGACGAGAGGAGAGAAAAGGCTAAGTCTGTGTCCTCATGTGAGCATAAAGCTTAAAAGCTCCTTTTCTTTTTACAGGAATGGAATATTTCATGATCGTAGCACTCACCAGATTCTTTCTGTTCTTTTGATCTTTTAGTTTCCATTTTAATATTTTGTGAATCGAATATTGCTGGTGCCACTAAAACATACGGAAGTCTGAATTTTGTTTGCTTGATGGGAAGAACTGATTTATTGCTATATTATTAGCTTGTTGTTCTTATCCGTTTTCGTTTGATCGTTGTATTGGTGTTTCAGCCACAACGATGCGAAGGTACGCGTCGAGAATTTTCGGGTGGGGTTCGAGTTTCGGAAGATTGGATTTTCATTGGGTAAACTCTCTGTGTTCTGATGAAACCATCTGGTTTGTTTTCTACTCGTGATTTATATATTATAAAATTTGAAGTTGTCAATTTTTTTTTTTAGTGAAA
The DNA here is from genome assembly GCF_000365185.1 of Nelumbo nucifera. Next base: position 3,820,591 of record NW_010729116.1, on the reverse strand, counting down.
AGGTTAAATACTAGTTACAGGTGGTTATGGTATTTCTGGTATATCAACTAATTCGTCAGATTAAATTTTCATATTCATTCCACATGGTTAATTTCTATTAGAATTTCAGTGATGCCGAAACTCAAGTTTTTTGTTCGCCAAGTAAATTGAATTTTAGTTCCGTTCACATTTAATGACTCAAAGTGGACCGTGGACATAATTATGAACTGCTTGATTCATGGTATATTTGCAATGTCAAATGGTGATGAATGCATGATTAACTTGTCATATTAGTCCTTTTCTTATTATTTTGGTTTAGCTCGAATGCTTTCCTGCTTAAAGGGAATTTTTCCCAAAAATGGTTTTCTTTTGTTAATTTAACTAAAATGAGCTTGTTCCATCATGTACATGGATAAAAAGATGGTGACTTTTGATAGCTGCATTTTGGGTTCTTCCCTTTCGGATGTATTATCATTACTTCTCAAAAAAAAAAAAAAAAAAGAAAAACAGAACGAATGAAATAAAATCATTTCATGGCCCATCTGTAGCTCAATATCCACTTTGTTATATGATTTTACATCTGGGTCTTAATTTCAGTGGGTTATGTCAGAAGATTGTCTGACCTGACACCCAGCTACTCACCTTGGTAATGAGGTATCAAAGCCTAGTTAGAACTGAGCTGCATTGTTCAGTCAAGTTTGCTTTTTAATTTTTACCCAAGCATTTTATGTATTCCATTGATGCTTTGAATATCGAAAGATAAAAAAACCGAGAACCAACTTTCTGATTGTTAGAGTCCCCTTGATCACTCATTAGGGGTGTAAACGGGTCGAATTTGAATCGAATAAGGCAATATCTGAATTCGAATCCGATTAGAAAATCTGGTAYCCGAATTCAATTCGATATCTGATGGATATCGAAAATTAATATTCGAATTCAAATCCGATTAAATATTTGAATATTTGATTAATTAATTATTTTAGGTAATTGATAAATATATAAAATAAATAATTTATTTATATAAAGTATGTAAGTATATAGATTATTTATATAATTTAATTATTATATAAATTATATAAAACATTTAATTATTTTATATATTATATAAGAAATAAATAATCAGTCGAATTCGGATATTTATCGAATCAAATAAGGTCATATCCAAATTCGAATCCGATTAACTATTCGATATGAATAGGATATCCGAATTCGACCGATTAGATATTTGAATTATCTGAATTCGATTCGATTATGTCGAATATCAAATTCGAAATCAGATTTTTGAATACCGTTGACACCCCTAACACTCATACGACTTCATGAATTCTGCAAAAATTTTTCTCCATACTATATCACAAGTACTGTTTTTTCTTTCTTGTCATTGTCTAACAACATTTAATTGCATCATCAGGTCAATTTGCATTGGATGAAACATAATTGCAAGAATTCATCTTTTTTGTCCAAAAGCAGTAATACTCAAGCTATAATTAAGGATTATTCCAACAGTTTCCAGTCAAAGACATATGCGTCTTCTTGTGCTAAGATGTTAGAGGATCCATCAAAAGATAATCCAGTTTCTGATATGCTAGTTGATTCATTTGGAAGGATGCATACTTACTTGAGGATTTCCTTGACGGAGCGCTGTAACCTCCGGTGCCAATATTGTATGCCAGCAGATGGTGTGGAGCTCACGCCAAATCCTCAGATTCTTTCAGCAGATGAGATCATTCGCTTGGCAAATCTATTTGTAAGCTCAGGCGTCAATAAGATTCGGTTGACTGGTGGGGAACCAACAATTAGGAAAGACATTGAAGAGATATGCTTACAATTATCTAATTTGGAAGGGTTGAAAACACTGACTATGACAACGAATGGAATTACTCTTGCGAGAAAGCTTTCAAAATTGAAAGAATGTGGTCTGAATTCGGTAAATATCAGCTTGGACACCTTAGTCCGGGCCAAGTTTGAGTTCATGACAAGGCGTAAAGGACATGAAAGGGTTATGGAGTCGATCAATACTGCTATAGACCTTGGATGCAATCCAGTTAAAGTATGCTCCTCTTTCTGAATTAGTTTCTCATTGGATCACTGTTCAATGAGTGATGCATTTTAATATTTCAAAACTTTGGACATTCTTCAATTTGTTATGAGACAAATGTCTCTTTTGTTATTTGTTTGGGATGTGGGTCAAAGTTTTCTTAAGAATTCATACTGGACTAATGGACTTGTCCTTACTTTATTGTTGTATGCTAGGTGAATTGCGTTGTGATACGTGGCTTCAATGATGATGAAATTTGTAATTTCGTAGAGTTAACACGTGAGAAGCCAATCAATGTTCGATTCATTGAATTCATGCCTTTTGATGGGAACGTCTGGAATGTCAAAAAACTTGTACCCTATTCGGAAATGGTGGATAGAGTGGTAAGGTAGAACCCTGACAGATGGTACATTGTTTTGGTGTCCGAGATATTACTGCAAAGATATATTATACTATGGTTGAAAGTTTTTATGGTACTTGATCAGGCACAACAGTTTAAGGGGATACAGAGGCTTCAGGATCATCCCACAGATACAGCCAAGAATTTTAGGCTAGATGGGCATCAAGGTACTGTTTCTTTCATCACATCAATGACAGAGAATTTTTGTGCTGGTTGCAATAGATTGCGGCTTTTAGCTGATGGGAACTTTAAAGTATGCCTCTTCGGTCCTTCTGAGGTAGAAAAACTACTTAACCTTGCAACTTTACATTGTGGTTCCCTTTTCATGAGTGTCACTGTATCACTTATCATTCTTGGGCTGACGTCACCTTATTTGTTATACATGTTATTGAAGAATAAAAAGTAATCATTTTTATAGTTTTTTCAAGAGCTTTCTGTTTAATTGTAAAACCATCCTCAGCTGCTTTATATTTAATTGTTAAACTATCCCTACCTTCCCCCACTGAAGCATGAGTAAACCATTGTTAGTGTAATATTCCTGAGTTATGGGCTAGGGTTTGACATTCAAGTTTTTGATTGTCTTGATGATGTAGATGTAAACCTGTCAACCAACTTGAGGCTATAGAAGCAAAAATGCTTGAAGAGCCTCATTTTTTTGGTATGACAACATATTCTTTCTAAAGCTGCCAGTAGAACTGTGATACACAGCATGATTTTATGTTAAAAAGTGAGCTATATAGCAATTAAAAGAAAAAAGAGTTATCAGTTTTATCTTCTTCACTGGATATGTGAGCAAATAATGGTTTTTGATAGATAAATGAATTTCTTTTGCAAGGTCATAATGCATATTACTAGAAAAAATTTCATGTGCTTAATCCTTACACAGGCATTGAAAGAAAGATCTTTCAGTGATAGAATTAAATGTTTTTAGAAGGTAAAATATGAAGCAAGGTTTTTAAGAGACTTAGATAGAAACATATCAACATTTTACTACATTATAAATTCAATTATTCTAGAATCAAGGATGGCAGAAACTGAATACAGATGAAGTTTTTCTTAGTGGCATTAGTTTGGGATCTATTTCATCAGATGTGCATTAGTGTTGCAGGGACATGGACATGAGAATCCAAATATGATGCAGTCTGAGAGTCTGACTCGGAAATATGAAAAAACAAGGGCCCATAGAAATATTCATAAACAATTATAAACTATTAAAATACTCCATATTTTGTTGAATTTTAATATTATAAACCTATAGAAAACCTATTTAAAAGATTTGTAACTCAATTTGTAGGAAAAATGACATTCAGTGTGTACATTAACTGTTCTTTTAGCAACGGGAAAGAAAAATGTCACATAGAGGTGTCCCTCAAGAAACCATGGAGTTCTAGAGTCTGACATGTGCCCGGCATGGACACTTCATCCATTTAGGAGAGTTCATGTATCACTGATGGGCACCCCTTGGAGTTGTCCAAATTCCTTGAATACCTAGACTGGAGACTCAGATCAGTTAATGCATTGGATGTTAACATGTTGATCAGTTTTGAACTCATTATAATAAAGATATGCACGTTGGTCATACTTGTCAAATATCTTTTATTTCTTTGTGGTTTACTAAAGCTTCTAACTGAAACATGCATATGTATTGTTATAGGTTAGCTTGAGGGATCCCCTTCGTAATGGTATTAATGATGAAGGGCTGAAGGAGATAATTGGGGCTGCGGTATGTGTGATATTTATCTTCTCATTTCTTAATTTTTCAAAACTGTCTTTTTTTTTTTTTTTTTAATTTCAAGCATCTAATGTTGTAAGATATTAGTATGTTATTTATGGCTAAACTTAAATTTCTATTTGGACAAGAAAAATGATGATTGCATATAGATTGTATTTCAACAATGATGATGCATACAGAAATAGTGTTTTGATAAAAACCAAATCTTTGGTTATTACCATATTCATAGGCTTTGCTATCAGTTTTGCTACATTAGTTTGCATGACTTAGTAATGCACTATAATCACATGATCAGGACAACTATTTTTTGTGTGTTCTTACCCATTTTTTTGTTTTTCCTATATGATCTATCAGATAATGTAAGAATATTTAGTACCTGTCTGTTTTAGGTCAAGAGGAAGAAAGCTGCTCACGCTGGAATGTTTGATATTGCGAAAACTGCAAATAGACCCATGATTCATATTGGTGGCTAGGGCTTGGTATGCCGCTTATTTGGTTTCCTTTTGGTTACTTCAATCAAGATATTCAGATCAAATATTTAAGCTCATTCTTATTTTTGCTGCATAGAGAAGATGCTTTTGCCATTTTTGTTCATTGAGCTTTGAAGCCAATTTTTTGGAATTCTATTACTATATGGTTTTGATTTCTGACTTATGTCTCATGTTGGCCTGAAATTGGTGAACATGTTTCTTTCTGCCAATCTTTTTCTTGTTGTGAGTTCGGCCCAATGGTAATGTGCATTATGGCAAAAAGAATCATTATTGAAGACTGGTATATTCAAACAACTCAAGAAAATTTAGGATATTCAAAGCTATCTTTTGGTTGTTTAGTTTTCCCACAGGGACACTCTAAATGTGACTATCCAGAGGATCCCCTATAAGATGGGCAGAGGACGGTTATAGATCTTTGCCCATTAGATGGACAATTATAGATATTCCTTTTCAATCATTCATGGTGTAGAAAACCCCCTTTAGCTGGTAGTTGTGAATCCTGATAGCATAACAACAACATACACTTCACCATATGATCTACTCAACTGAAAAAACCCTTACCCAACTGATAAAAAAACCCTTATCCAAGTTATATGGGGTATCCTAAATACATTTTGTTATGTACTTTTGGAAAATCACATTTTTCATGTTTTATGGTGTTAGAGATTAAATTGTGTTTTGCTTAATACCTTTTCCTTTGTCTATCTACTTAAAGATTTTAAATCCTTCTACAAGATTAGCCAATAAAGGTGAACTTGCTTAAGGTTCATGGTTAGGTCTATGTTACAACATGCACAAATATTAGTGAATAGTTTCTCTTGAAGAAATAAAAACAATTAGTGACTTACCATTATTGGAAATAGTCTGCAACTTAAGTGCTTATGCATGACTTAATGTTATATGGTTGTTTTGGATACTCATCTATTCTATCAACTTGTGAAGACTCTAGGTGGATGGTTTAGTTGAACCCAAGGAAAAAAGGAAGTACATTTTTAAGCTTCAGGCTGCAATGACTTCATTACTTATTTGCATAAAAACGGAGGAAGAGAGAATACCAATGAAAGAGAAAAAAATATTCCTAACAATTCCTAACTTCTTATGCCAAGGGATGATAGGGTCTCTCCACCTTAAGAAGAATTGCTTCTCAGAAAGAGTCCTCCCCCCCAATTCACCACAGAGAAAAAGAAAATCATTTCTCAATTTCTCACTTTGAGAAAGAATATTGCGGTTCAATATATAGAGTGGCAAAAGCAACTCTATATTTTCCTTTAGGAAGCCTCAAGAAGGATGCTTCAGAAGATAAACGAAAATAAAATATAGAGGATACTCACTACAGAATCTATTGGGCCCTATGTTGGAAGACCTTTAGAAACCTAAGAAAACCCAACCAGTCCTTGAAGAAACCTCAAAATAGAGGCTTTGCAATGTCAATTGACAATAAAAAATAGAAAACAAACAAACGTTCTACAAAATCTAGTGATCCCTCTTCTAGCTATTTCTTACTTTCTTTTCTCCAAAATGGGCTCATGGGCTCAAATTGGGAGGTCATAGGCAAAAGTCTTTGAAAATGACCTTAATATAGAGGGCTAGTCTTATAATTGTGGTTGGACTCCTACGTTAGTTCATCTTCAAAGAACATAACACCATTTGTTTGTGGTTTGGGATATAACTCTAATATGTTTTGCTTCTTTTTTGGTTGGCAACGCCTTACCATTTGTAAGCTTGATATGTTTGTTATTAAGCATCAATATTCATTGGAGATAGTACAGTATGATCTGTTTCTTTTCCTTAATGTCCAGTTTATTGTCTCAAGTTATCCTTTTGGGAAAAACGAATTGCTGCATTTAATCTCCTTCAGTAAGGCTGCAAGGATAGCGATGGTTATGAGATTTTATTAGCAGTCATGCTATGTCAGTGACCTCTAGTTCTTATTCTTCAAGAATTTCTGTTAGTCTCCTTTCGTTGACTAGGAGGCTTACCTAGACGTTTGACTTGAAAAATTCTAAGCACCATTCTACCTAATTTTGGAATTGAGTATTTATCTTGTCCCTATCCTTGGGGAGGGAAATCAGTGTCTTATTACATGTAAGATTGTGTTGTTCCATGAGTTTCAGGTTCTATTATTTTCTAACAGTTGGGATATTCTTATTCATGTTCTCTTCCATATGGAAAGCTACTTAATGCACCAAATTTACCATTTAGTGTCCACATGGATAGCAGCAATGTTGCTTTGCATGGGATTAGCTCAAGAACTCCATAGGCATAAGTCTGTAGATATATGCCTGATTAAAGATAGCTGATTTTGTGTCAATGAACTTGTGATGTTCTAATGGGTTTTAGGCTATCCTATTTCTATGAACCTGGTGGATTTATTAGCATTGGACATTGGTGTGCTATTCATGCATGATACTTGATCTCATGAGAGAGAATTGGTTTTTAAAGAATCAAATGAGTGTCTCCTTTTCACTTGCTTGTTTGGATTTCTACAGACATGCCATTGTACAGAAAAGGACACATTACAATCCTTATGTTGATGGCTTTCTTGGGATCAAGTCAGACTCTCTTAGCCACATTGGTGGTCTTGGTGTTCCTGAGTGGTTGTTGCCTACATGGAACAAAATCCCATTCTTGACAAGCCCTAGGCCCTATCTGATGTGTCACTTGAGGTTGGCATTGACAGTTGTTAATCTAACTTTTGCATAATAGAGCTTCTCAAAAGAAAGATGGTTCAACAATAAGATACCCTATTTCTCCCATTTGTTATAATGACAAAACTTATATTTGAGGAATGGCAATTTACTGCATTATAGAAGGATGAATGTTGTTGCTTGTTGATGTGACTTTGACATCATCACTATGGTTCCTATAGGTGACACAAGAGACAAAAAATGCTCATATGTTCTATGGAGGCCTATATTTTGATAACAGTTTTCTTGGAGAATTTGCCTATAAGGAATATCATTCTAGCTGTGGCATATTATCAACTGTTAGAGGATATCGACCAATGCTCTTGGTGTTCTAAGGGAGAATAAGATATGTAAGTAGAAAGACATGCTTGGAGAAAAAATAATGTTGTCATGAGGAGCAGTATGTTTCATGAGTGGCAGTTTGTCCTTTGGCATTTGTGTCTTTGTCAGGTTGCTGATGGACTTGTGGGTGTGGTTCTCCTTGTCATCTGAAAGATTAGGTGGGTCTTGATGTGATGTAGGGAGTGGGTCTTCTCCAAGATGCCATTGTCATTGATCATGTTGAATTTAGGGCTAGGCTCTTCACCTATTACCTTGTCAGAGTTCTTTTACTGTTTTGTGGAGCATATATTTTACATCCTTCAGTTCATGCCTATTAAAGTTTGTAAACAAAGTAGGAAAAGAGGAGGAAAAAGGAAGAAAAAGGTTAGGAAACATGTTATCATCCACCCTTGAATCCAAGAATACTGACCCTAACTAATTTAGCAATTACCACAAACTCACATTTTCTATCCCTTAAACCCCTTCTAAAGCCGAATTCACAGTTTAAACCTGGAGTGGAAAGGCTTTAGAAGCAAGTGATGGTTTTCTTTTGAAGACTAGAAAGTGAATAGGGCAAAGGGAATTGGGATTTTGAAGGGGTATCACCTAACCAGACATCTTCCCAAAAAAGGACTTTACTACCATTTCCCACATCAAATTGTGTGAAATTTAAGAAGATAGGCAGTACCTCATGAATGGATTTCCAAGGTGAAGAAACTTGTAAAGAGACTGGGCCGAATGGGTCCCAGTATCTTCTCTTGTAATATCTTTTCTTTTATTGTTGGCTAATGGGCCTGTTTATTTCTTTTTGTTTAATCTCTTTATGTTATTGCCTAGCTGGTCGCCCACTTAAGGGCATACTTGTCATTACTCTAACTTTAATTCTTAATAAAAAAAGGAAGGAGAAAGGGAAGATAATTCGATTCTTCTTCTTCTTCCTTCTCTTTTCGCCATCTTCTTCTCTTGTGTTGCTGCTCTTACTTCTCTTCTTCCTTTTCTTCTAATCTTCAAATTTACACCTAATATTTGAGGACTGATTTACATCTTGGTATCAGAGCAGGTCTATTTCTTCATTTTTTTCTTTCTTCTTCTTTTCCTATACACCCTTAGATTAAGAGAGTGTGTGGAGAGATAGATTCTATATAGTTCAGAGGATCTCTGGCCTAGTTGGTAGAGGGTTTGGAGAGTTTAAATCTGGCTGGATATTGCCAAGAAGCGGTGCTGTTCTGTTGCTGCCCAAAACCCTAGCCGATTAGAGATTTTCGAAGGTACAGGTAAAGGTGAAGCTTTGGGTGTGGCACTYTGTGCTTGGGAGGTGTCTTGTGACTCCTAAAGGAGGGCGGTTCAGGTTTGGAAGAGATTGGGAAGTTTTGGTAGGAGCGACTGCATCTTCTCTCTTCCTCCCCAATAGCTGGACGGAGTAAAACCCTAGTTTTCAAGCATCTGGGTTCTGGTTTGACTTCAAGTAAGTTTATACAAACAAAATTTCTGGTTCTTTGATTATTCGTTTGATTAATGGAGCCATACAGAAGTGAGTTCAAGCAAGTGCTGGTTTCAGGCTTTGGCTCGGTAGATTCTGTTTTGACTGGTGTAACCACAATCAAGCTAGATGGGACAAATTATCTTGCTTGGGCACAGTCTATAAGAATTTATGT
>NW_010729116.1:3732870-3804689 GCF_000365185.1 Nelumbo nucifera | reverse complement strand
TTGGTTAAGACATGGCTGTGCAACTCTATGCAGCCACATATCAGCTGGAACTATTTGTGGGCAAAAACAGCCAAGGAAATCTGGGATGTCATGAAAGAGACTTACTCCCAACCCCTTAATGTTGCTAGGGCCTATGAATTGAAGTGTGAGGTTAATAACCATAAGCAAGAGAGAAACTAGTCTCCGTTTATTTCTCTACTTTGAAATCTTTGTGGCATGAAATTGACCACCTAGAAACACTTAGAGTGGGAAAGTCAGAAGGATGCAGACTCAGAGAAAGCAAGTTGAAACTAATAGGGTTTTTGAATTCCTAGCTGGTCTGAATCCTGACTATGATATTGTGAGACAGCAAATACTAACAAGGGACAGTGTTACCTTATCTCAAGCCTACTCCTTGGTGCATAGTGAAGAGAGTAACTCCAGTCACTAGACTTTCGTCTCTTTCTCCTTCCTCCTGTTGTACCTCTCAGGTTGGGTTTCTCTAGAGTTGTAGCCATCATCTTTTGCCTTGGCTTCTACTCCAGGTTAGAAGCTTTCTGAGACGAAGTGGCTGAAGTTGTATCTTTTTGATCTTTTTTCTCCCAAGTGATGCTGCTTCACCGTTTCTCCCATCGCTGCATGATTTCCTGTTCCAGGGAAAGAAGATGATGATGAACCAGAACTAAGGTCTGCTGGTCGAGTAATCAAACCACCTAAATGGTTCAAGCAAAGGTTGGTTCACTTTGGGTTCTCCATGTCAGGCCTCCAGTCACGCAAGAATTTAAAACGCCACATCATGTCAGCCTTTGCCAATAGTCACTTGATTCGGTCGAGCCCCCATGCCATTTGTCCCTTCTGACACTACTCTAGCATAAGATTTGCTCCCAACAGTTGGATTCTTCTCCAAGTTTCCTTTAATAGGCTGAAACTGTTGCTCTCTCCCTTCCAAAGTTGAGTGGCTGCTTGCTTTCCTCTTTACAGCCTTTAGTTTGAATTAATTCCTTTCTTTGTAACATCTTGCCTTCCTTTCTTCTCGATGGCTCTTCCATTTCCTTCGCATTAATTTTTACTCCACATCACCTTTGCCCTCCACTTCTTCCTTGCCACATGGTACCTGCTAAGCCAGGTCAGCTTCATCTTCTACCTTCTTCCCACAGTTTCAGATTACTACTTCCGCTTCAGTTGCTACCCACATTTTGTGCCACACTCCATCAATGAAGAGATCAATTGAATGGGGAATGTCTTCTGGCTTTGCACCTGCGATTCTTATTCTTGCTGCATGAAGGTCTACTATATGTTCATAGCTTCTTCCAAGACCCCTCACACAGGCTATCAAAATCTTCTCCCATATGGGTTCTAGCCGCAGATTGAAAAGGATGCCTAAAATCTTTAGAATGAAGCTTCCCTCCTTTGCGCTCTTTTCATTGCAAGCAGGGCACCAGTTTTCAATCATAGCTATGCCCTCACTAATCTCCACTCTGCAGATGTTAAGATTTATGCTTCCTGTTTCTAGGATGGCTTTATTTGACTCAAAAGGCTTAAGTAGTAACAAGTCTTTTATGCCTAGTGTCTTTGCAATAGCATTCAGGATCTCCGTCCAGTCTTTCACTTTGTTCTTCAACGAAACTACCATTTTTTTCTCCCAACCTTCATTCCCACCACTTACAGCAATCCTTGGAACTATCGTAAGGCAGACCAAAGGTATCCTCTGATCTGGCCTATCTTCCTTTGTTTCTTCTGTTTTTTGCCTAGTTACCTCAGTGCTTTCCTTTGGGCTTTCTCCTTCTGCCTTGAGTTCAGATTCTTTAGTTGCAAACAGCCTGCTTGTGTACTCCTGTAGCAGTCCTTCTAGGACTTTCCAGCCTGAGCTATCCCTCCCTTCTGGTATACAAATTACCTGTCTTTGTCCTCGACCATTTGTTCCATTAGCATCAGAAACCAGCCCTTTAAGTTTCTTCTTTGTTCCACCTGATAGACTTTCTTCTATCTTCAGAGTGCTTTTCCATCCTGGACATTTCACTAACTGGATTGCTCCATCTACAAAGCCTTGGAACCAGCTTAATGCATTAGTCTCCAGGAACACAGTTGCTCTTCTTCCTTTTCTAATCTTGCGGGAGTCTTTCCCTCTACTTCTAGTTTCTTCGAGCAAAAACTTTTTGGCCTCAATCCTTGCCTCCTTCCTCCATTTTGGCGCACACTTGAACTCCATCTCAGGAATCAGTTTTACATCAACTTGATTGAATGATCAAAATTTCAGAGGTTATTTCTTTTCAATGTCCCTGCTCGTTATCTGCATGTGAAGTCTCTGATTAGCCATATCAATGTTAAAGTCTCTAATCAGCTCCATGGCATGGCATTCTTCAACCACAACAGATTTTCCAATTCCCCTGATTCAGATCAAATTACCGAAAACCAAATTCTCCACCAAGAATCTCCCAAAATGGGCAAAAGGTACAACTGACATCATCCAATGGAACCCAAAAAAAAATAAAAAAAATCTTGTTTTTTTTGATAAATCAAAAACAGTAAACAGAAACAGAGCATCCAAGAACGCAGAGAAGTATCCAGCAGACGCATAGAGATGCAGGTGGGGGGGAAATTAGGGCACAGGAGAAGTAATGAAAGAAACGATCTTTCTTTTCCCTCCTTTGACTCATCCCCAGGGTATAGTATATAGCAAATCTGATATTAGAAAACAAGGTTGTAGTGATCACCATTTCAGTTGTCAAATCAGGTTTTAAGAAATGGTAACAAATATTAGTCAGAATTTTGTGTAAATGTTTGGATAAGATCCCAATAGTGGGATCTTGGAAGCACACAACACAGGGAGGCACCGATGCGCTATTGTGTAAATGTTTCCACAATTGCCTTTCTTCAGATGCACTAATGAGTTGATAATCAACTCACCGTGATTGCGTTATTTTTGTTTGAAGAGACACTTTATCTTAATTGTATAGTTCCTATAATTCCTTACTGTATAGGTGTTCAGAAGATATTTGTGTAAATTAGTTGCTACATCTTTTTAAGGAATACAAATACTACATTACTTTTTCTCAAAAAAAAAAAAGGTCCATCAAAATATGTCAGACCTCATGGGGAGATGTTAAAACTCTGGAACACGGCAAAAACTCTGCACACATGGCATCCGGCCACACATCAGGAATATCTCCCGTACATGTATGTTAAATTCACGGGGAGATATTCCCAATGTGCGGCTGGATCGCTGTTCTTTCAGAATGTGCACAGAGTTTTTGCTTTCAGGGGATCCCGTCTGCAATTTTACCATTCTGCTTCAGATTACCATTGCTATGTAACATTTTCCAAGATAACGAACAAATGTGACTTTTCACATGCATTTCTTTTTTCAGGTTCTATCGGGATCAGTCTTACCAGAAGAGAGCGGATATGGAGATGTTTGTTCCTCTCATTTGGTTGATGTCAGGAGAATAGAAAGCAAAAACACCACTGAATCTATTGCTTCGTTCACATCACAAACATCGCGTGCATCATGTAAGCTTGGAGATAGAATTAGAGATTCAGCATTGTAATTATTGGATCCATTAATTTTCGTTTTTTCAGGAAAATTAGCTTCATGTTGTATCATAAGGAAGAAATCAGTTTTTAATCCTTTTTTCCCCTTTTACTTGACAATTTCTCTACCACTGGATAATAACATGGGGGGGAGGGGGGGTGTAATGCTGATTTATCATGTGTATTATTTTGGTGGCAATTCTTTGACCGGAATCACCATCACACCATTCCTTTTCTAATATAACCAGGATTTGCCTGGATTTGCTTAAAAGAACCATAGTTACCCATGTCTACCTGGACTCCCTTTTTAATCTTCTCCAACTTGAACTGACAATTCAATTGCTTTAACTAGGGCATTTTCCAACCTTACCTGGCATGTATTCCCGTTGTAGGTCTCCAACGTCGGGGCCTTTAAATTTGGTGGGAGGGGCTCGAAGAGGATGGCATTTATGAATGCCTTTATTTAGTTGGATGAGGCAGGGCAACTGGTGGAGGCGTCACCTTGAACCTCCTTCACTTGCCGAAGCTGATCTTGAAGGGTGTTAATCTGTGGTTATCTTCGAGGCACTGGTTGATGTATGGCATCGTCGCTTTGGCCTGATCCTGGTTCTCTCTCACGTGGGACGGGCTGGCCCCATTCCTGGAGTGCTCGGATGTTGGCACGTCTTGAGCCTTGAAGGCACAACAATCATTGAAGAGGTCGTGAATGTCAGAAACTGGTGGGGGAGAGGYGTGGCACCGACCTCCTGCCCTTGGAGGGGGACTGTAGTGGCCCTAACACCCATCGTCGTCTCGATTGGTCTCCGTGTGATGGTGTTGACTGTCGAGGTTCTTGTGCTTGGCATGGGACCCCACGGGGTCGGCCCCTTAGTTGGGGAGCCGAGGGATCTTGGAACGGGGTTTGCCAGCTTGTCGATTGCTGTTGTCAGGCTCTGAGGGGTCGACTCTCTCCGAGTCGCCCAAGTGCTAGCTTAGTGGGGTACAGGTGGTTAGCACACTGTGTTGTCTATGGCTTCTGACGGGGTGGCCACCCTATGGGTGGCTTGGTGGCTTTCTACCGGATGCCCTATGTTGTCCAATCGTTGGGCTAGGTTGTCTAGCGTGTTCAGGACTAGCTCAAACTGATCAATTGGGACTAAGTTTCGGACGTTAGGGACGGGGTCTTGCTTGTCGGCCATTTCAGGGAGAGTAGTTGATTAAATTAGGTTTGCTTTTTTTTTTTTTTTTCATAAGGGAAAGTTTTGAAGACGTTTCTACAAACGACATCAATTGTTGCTGCCAAATATGAAATCGAGGGCAACAACGTAATTTCTAGCATTTGAGGCCGACGGGTCTAACTTGTTGAGAGAAAGAAGATGTTAGAGGCATCGGGAGTTATCCTAGGGGTGAAGGCTTTAACGGTCAAGTTAGTAGAGGGCTCTAAGGGGTCGAACCAAGCAAGAGAGGAGACTTAGAGCTTGAGTTCCGATGTGTGTTTACCTTAATGTGGGAGCCCCTTTTTATAATCAGAGTTGCTTGAGAGGAGTAGTTGGGAGCAAGTGGCGGTGGTTGGTAGTGGTTAGTGATGGGTGGTTAGGATGCGTTTGGTCGACACCATGTGTTAGGGTCCATAGGATGGTTGGGATGCATCCAACCGATGCCACATGCCAAGATTCAGCCAGACCCCTATATCAAAAACATATTTTTGTGACCAAATAGACAATGAGAGAATAACATGCTACATAAATATGCTGCTAGTGTGACATTAAGATGATATTAAGAGCTTGCTCAATGTAACATGGGTAAGTGTTTCCCATGAAAGACTTGCCCAGCTAAGTACATTTACACATGTTCTTTTGTTTCTCATGTAAATAAGGCAATGACCAATTTAGCCATAAAGGTCTATTATTAAAAGGGACATTTTCGTCCCATTCAAGTGTTGGCAACTTTTCCCCTAAGTTGGAAAGTTATTTATCCACCTGGGAGTAAACTTTCCCGGGTTCCCACATAAATCTGATAAAATAACATGGGTTTCTTGGTTTTATCAATTTTCCCCCATCTCAAAATCTAAAAAAAGAACACCCCCGATAGAATGGGAAAAAATAACAAGGATGCCCTTTTATGGGGTTTTGGACGTTTGAATTTGATACCAAACAAGTTTTCTTTGCATCTCAAAAGAGTTTATGTACAAGATTATGTACGAATCGGCACTCCCATGTGAATTTTGATGAATACAAGAAATCTATAAATGTATTTTTACTTTTATGTTTATTTTATTTAATTAAGCATTTAGTTATTTGGGTTTGGACAACATGATTGTAAAAGGCTTAATTTTCATATATATATATATATATATACATTCATTTATTTTAGATTTTAATATTTCACATATACTATTTTTGTTACTTAATAAAAAATAAAGTTAATGCAGAAAGTTTCTTGCACCATCCTTTGGTTTCATTAGAAGTTAGAATAAAAAAGAAATGTATTTCATTATAAAATTTTAACTTGATTTATATTTTTTATATATTTTTTTGGTATTTGATGATACAAACCACACTAATAACCAACCTCCGATTCGAATCCGCATCTATATTGGAACAAACCAACTAACATATCAATACAAATTTTTTTTTATTGAATCATTGCCTTTGCCTCCATAGGGGCTGTATTTCATTTTCTTTTCTTGGCATTGTACAATACTTTTTTTAGCAATAATCTAACAAATCTTCTCAAAGGTATGGTGGTGGGGCTCGAAACCGCATCACTTTTGGGACTATCCTATGCATCAACTGAGCCACTACTCATTTTTTTTTTTTTTCAAATATCTTTTCTTATACTAGTTCTAGTTCTTTTTTATCCCAACTTTACTAGTTCCAGTTCTAGTTCAAGAATTAAACATACCAAACCAGTGTAGATGGTGCAACATGGACTTATGCATGGCTAAAAACAGATTGTATCAGATTGAATATTGAATATAAGTAGATCCAAATTTGATTAGGATCGGATCTTATCCATTTGATTTGTGTAAGGTTGGAACGAATGCATATTAAAATTGGACATTGAATATTATTAATAAATTAAAATAAAAATCATCAAAGTATATCATTAATAAATAAATAAATTAAAATTGACTTTTATATTGTTTTTTCATCAACAAATGTATTGAAAGAGGACTTCTATGCAACTTGAACATATGACAATTTAGTAAAAACACGATACTAAAACTATCTCGGTACAATATAAATTTTAAATATATGAATATTATATATTTAAATCAAATTGAATTGAATTTTATTGAAAGAGTAGATCTATATTCTATACTTTGATTTAATTATAAATGAATCGAATTTGGATCACAAAAAACATGATACCGGAAAAATTTATAACCAATAAACCCGCATCTTTTAGTGGCAACCAATCACTGGGGATTTTATCAAAATTCCACCAATCAATGGGGTTTTTATCAAAATTCATATGGGGGTTTTGATTGGTCAAAAATCTTTTCCGGTATTAGGTCTTTCGGGCATCATAGAGCTTTCCTTTGAAGCCAGATTTGCAGGAGATAATGTTTTTCCGGTATCATAGCCGGGAGCACTTTCATGGTTTCAACTAATTGGAAAAGTAGACTGGTAGAGTGCCTTTGAGAAATGGCGCGACTCGCCTCCGGCCCTCATCTCCGATAACATGGTTCATATCGGGAGTTTTTGATAAAAACGAAGGATAAATCTGTCTTATTAACTGTTTATTTAATTATTTATTGGACAGAAAATGTTTATTTATTTTTCCCGCTATGAATTGAAAACTTTTGTCCTCACACGTTATTCGTCAGTACAGTTTATTTGGCGAAAATGCCCCTCATGAAGACAATCTGCTGTGTCCTCTTCTCCAGTACTCACCAGTCACAAACTACTGCCACATAGAACTCCAAGCAGAGCTTCATCCACACCAGAAAATTAGGGTTTATTAGAAATTAATTATTTTCTTATTATTTTTCCCGTAAGTTTGCAATGAACTGTCCTGAAAACCGTCAATCATGTCAGAATTTGTGTAAAGTTTCTCTGTCGATCTGTTTGTAATCCGTTTCTGTGGAAATTCTTTAACTTATTCATGGCTTGGGGTTTGGACTTGAGTCCTTTTGTTGGTTTTCGTTCGGGACTTCCATTTCCTCGTTCTTCCTTGTCTTCTTCTACTTCCATTTCTGTATTTCGATGGCCAGACAGTGGCTCCCGTCGTCGGAGCGAGGGCCGGAAGTCTAATTCCGGCAGTTGCAAAGCGATGGTTGAACAGACATTACAGGGAGCTTCTGCCATGTATGCGAAAGAGATGGAAAGGCTCTCTGCTAAGGAATCGCTACTTCTTGCTGTAAGCTCTCTCTCTCTCTCTCTCTCTCTCTTCTCATTTCGGTTTGGGAATTTACGTTGGAGTTTATAAATGCTTATGACGTGTTGTGGATTGCTCTTCTGTGCACGGTGTAATTATTATAAAGAACTGATTGATTTTCTGCTAACGTATTGCTTCAGTAAATAGGATTTTTACCTACCATATTGAAAGAGTTGTAGCAGTAGGACACTTACCAAAAATGAAAGAATTGTAGCAGTAGGACCATGAGAATTGCAGAAAGATCTAGCTTAATCATGTACATTGTTAGCCTTTTAGATGATTTGTGCTAGGTTTGTTTTGGTGTTGGTTTAAATATGCCAATTCTTTTTATTTTACTTATGTAATTAGATATTTATCTTTAGTTAATTAAGCACGTTTGTTAGATTATATGAACATGATTTAGTATAACGCTCACTGATCCCCCAGCTCAAATATCTTCGTTCTTCTTTTAACCTTGTAATTAGTTGTCCTTGAATCACACTTTCAGTTTAAAGACTCTGGGGGCCTTGAATCCCTGGTCTCCGGAAAGGTGACAGATATGCAGCGGATTGATGTGAATGAGAGGATCACTGGTCTTGAGCGTCTTAATCCAACACCCCGACCTACAACGTATGCTTTTTCCACTTGTTAATGAATTATATAGATGTTGATCGTGTCCTCTTTTTATTATTTAGTTTTCCATAAGATGTTGAGTTTCATCTAGGTCCCCCTTTCTGGAAGGAAGATGGAACTTTGAATGGCTTGGGGCTGGTAGCCCAGGAATATTTGCTGCAAAATTTATTTTTGAGTGAGTACTTCTTTGGATGGTCCAATTTGTCAAATATGAAATTATTTAATGCTTTGGATTTAATGATAACTGGTTCAGGATTTCACATGAGTTCTGTTGAGCTAGTGAAACTAACGGTGTCAGTGCAACCTTGGTTTCTTTCAGGAGATTTCCCTCAACTATAGCAGATTTATTAGGTATGGATGTGTTTATCAAAGATGGCTATTCAAAGACTACAGCAAACATGAAGCTCTTGAACTCGGTACTTTGGTCTTAGCATATATTTTTATCTCTTTAAGGCCAATCACTTTGTTGCATGCTTGTATACTTTATTTTTATATTCTAGAGTATCCTGATTATAACCCATTTACACCTCTGATTCTATTGTTGTCATGCAGATAGACAGCAAATTCATTCTGACGACCAAGTTATCTGTAGAAGGACCACTTCGAATGAAAGAAGAATATATTGATGGAGTTCTTGAAACACCCAAGGTTAGTGAAGAGGCGGTGCCAGAACAGCTAAAAGGTGCATTTAGCCAAGTAGTCAGCACAATGCAGCAACTTCCTGTTCCTATAAAGGATTTAGTGGCTAATGGGCTGAAAGTTCCACTGAGTAAGTGTTTCAATGCCTTTTCAACCATTATTTCTTATTATACAGACCAAGCCTCTTGGTGCTCTAAACATGGGCTATCTTTCCAGATATAGGATGCAATATAATTTCTTGTGGTTGGGATGCTGGAAAGAAAAGTGTAAAGTAAAGTAACATGTCTATGTTGTTGTTCTCTTTGTTTCTGTCTGTATGTGTGTATACTCCTGCTGCGAGAAAATTTTCAAGAATCTTACTATGTTTGAAAATCTGTGGGTTAATCTTGTGAAAACTACTACCCATTTATTTCTGTAGTGCCATTTTCAGAATCTGTGTATGATTTTTTTTGATAAGTAAAAGGAAAATTTCATTGAAAGGAAAGAGAAAATTACAAACTGAGTAGGTGTTAAGGCAATGCCTAGAATCAACTCAAACAAAAACAAAAATAAGAACAAAACTAATCATCACTAATTGTCCAAATTACAATTTTGTAATCCCAACAGCTCCCATAGACTATCCCCAAGGTCTTCTTTCTTGATTTGTGCAAATTCAGGCGCCACCAAAACCTGTTGTTAGGACTGCTGTTAGACTGTTATTAGAGTGTTATTATTATTATTATTATTATTATTATTATTATTATTATTATCTTTCCTTTGTTAATTTGTAATCAGGGGTACTATTTTAATTTTCTCTATTCTTAAACACCCTAAAAGTCAGTGAGTGTGCCGCCACTGACACTTTTTGGAAAATACTCTCTCTTTTCTCTGCTATTTCATCTTCTCTCTTCTCTTTACATCTAGATGGTATCAGAGCAGGATTGATAGAAGTTGAAGCTCGGATCTACCTTTCTTCCTTTTCTCTCACTCGGATTCTCTCTAGAATCAACTGGAGATTTCCTAATATGAAAGAGATGTGATTGAGTAAGTGTTTTCTGCTATTTTTTCCCTTTTGGTCATAGAACCAAAAGGGTTATTGTTTTGGGTCGTTATTCTCTTTGTATGATGAGCTTTTAAGTTCGTGGAGGAGTTTCCTCAGTGTTTTACTGGAGATCTGTGTTGTGGTGTGTTTGGTGCTTGAGAAGTGTTCTTTCCCTTTGAACACCAGTTGTTTGGCAGTATACAAACTGTGAGGGTTGGCTGGAGGTGTTATCTCTTTCCTTTTTTGGACTGGTGGTGATTGAAGGTGTTTCTACTGCTGCTTCTGTGTCTTCCATCCAGTAATAGGTGCTGTTATCAGATAGAACCGGTCTGGGCTTGTTATTGCTTGTGCTGTTTACTCTTTCTGGTGCAAGTTACAAGTGCAATCACTAATTATTTTGTGTAAGTGTCTAAGGGACAATGTCTATTGAAGATTCAGCCATTTCAGAAGTTACCGGAAGGCAAAATATGGCCAGTTCAGGTGCTGAAAGTTGGGGTTTCCCTGTTGCTATCATTGTTCTTGATGGATTGAATTATTAGGAGTGGTCAAAAAGTGTAAAATTATATGTGGGCTCAAGAGGTAAGCTTGGGTATTTGTTTGGTGATGTTCTTCAACCTAAGGGAGCTGGTACAACTCGTTATAAGTGGGACCAGGACAATTACATGATTATGTCTTGGGTAGTGACCTCTATTCACCCTAGTATGAGGAAGAACTTCATGTGGGCTGATACAGCAAAGGAGATTTGGGATCAAGCCAAGGCTACTTTTTCCAAGCAAAGGAACTTTGTTTGTATTTATTAACTTCAAGTAGAGTCATCCACTTATAAATTGGGGGAGAAAAATCTGTCATCATATTATTCTTCCCTCACCTCGACGTGGAAGGAGCTTGATTATTATCAAACTGTTGACTGGAAAAATGAATCAGATGCAAAGGAGTATAGAAAACTTGTAAATCAGCAACAGCTGTTTGCTTTCTTGGCTCATCTTAATCCTAGCTATGAGCCCATTTGTGCTCAGATATTAGGTAATAAGGAGCCCCCATCAATTCAGGAAGTATACTCTCTGGTTCAGTCTGAAGAGGGTAGGAGGGTAGCCATGAATCCTCCAGAGGGAGAGCAGCAGGTTGCTCTCTTGGCCAAAGGGAATGGTGGAAATAAGAAGGATAGTGATGTTATGAAGAAGACTGAGGCTGTTGATAAAGATAGCTTGAGATGTTCTCATTGTGGTAGATCCCAACATACCAAAGAAACATGTTGGGATCTTGTGGGCAAGCCGAAGAACTTCCAGTCCTTCCAGAAGATGTAACCACAACAGTATAGGAAGAAATTTAGTTCAGCCAATGTAATTTCTGGTGGCTCATCTCAGGAGAGTATCTCCACAGGTTCTAACTCTAAGGAGTGAATGCTACATACCTTACGTGGTTAGTTAGAAGAGTATGGTAGAACTCTCTGGGAACTTGAAGAGTCCTTTGTCGCTCCTTCTACCTCACATGTGTCCATTTTAGGTAACCAGGTCTTTGCATCCCATGTGTCTACTTCATCTTCCAACCCTTGGATCATTGATTATAGGGTAACCAACCACATGACTGGTAAGCCAAGTTTATTTTCAGCATATCGTTTACTTTCTGGTAAGGTAAACACCTTCAAACAAAAAACATACAAGAAATAACATCAAAAGAAACTATCAATATTACAATATTGAAACTCTGGCACTTCCTAAAGCCTCTCCCCTAAATCTTCTTTCTTGTGCAAATTCTAGAATCACCAACACCCACTTTGGGGCAGATTTGCCAATGTCTGCCACCAATTTCCAAAGTCCAAGTCTTATCTTTGAATAATCTTCTATTCCTTTCCTTCCAGATGCACCAATATAGAACAAAACGGGATGCAGCTCCAAAGCAACCTTGCCTTCTTACTGTTTTTTATTTTTGGCCAAGAAAAATATCTGAAGGAGAACTTGGGTGAAAAATTCCCACACTGAATAAAACTGAAAACAATTTCCAAATGAAACAAGTCACCTTGCAGAAAATAAACAAATGGCTAATATATTCCTCTTGTTCTTTGCATAAGTAATAAATACTAGCCAAAAATAAAAAAAAAGTAATAAATACTAGCCATGAAAAAACCTCTGATCTTCAGGGTGATAATTATTATTGGTAAGATAAGGAACTATTCACATCAATGAGCAATAAATTATATTTTTGACTAAAAGAGGATAATACTCATAGTGGTCATGTGAACTAGGGATGATCATTTTTAGTCTGGCCTGGAAATTCCTGACTCGGGCCTAGGTTTTATGTTTAGGCCTGGCCTGAGCCCAGCCTATATCAGGCTGGAAACTTTCTAGGTTGGGCTTGGGCCTAATACTCCAAACCTGCTATAGAGTCAAGGACTTTAGACTAATCAGCTTGATCTCAAGTCCCTACAAAATCATTGCTAAAGTGCTCTCTAGAAGATTAAGGTCGATCTTGCATGATGTTGTGGGCCCACCCCATGGTTTTTGTCAAAGGCAGGCAAAAATTCTTGATGGGGTGATGATTGCAAGTGAATGTGTTGAGTCTGTTGACTCAAGGGTGAAAAGTGGACAACAAGATTTAGTTTGCAAGCTTGATATTGAGAAAGCTTATGATCATGTGGATTGGAGTTTTCTGGAGGATATCTTGGCAAATATGGGATTTGGGGAAAGGTGGAGACCTGTAGCCACCTTTGTTGTTTGTCTTGATGGCAGAAGTCCTAAGCCATTTACTATGTAAAGGAGCAGAAGCTTGGATGTTTGAAGGGTTTAAAGCAAGAGGAAATGGAATTTCCATTACTCATCTTCAGTTTGCAGATGATACATTGATATTCCTGCATGCATCAATTGTGCTAGTGCTGAATTTAAGAGTGATCCTTAGATTTTATGAGATGTTGGCATGACAAAAGGTCAATCTGATGAAGAGTGTGATGATTGCGGTGGGTGATATACCGGATTCTCTTTTGTAGGATTGTGCAACAACTTGGGTTGCTTGGTGGGGGATTTCTCTTTTACGTATTTGGGCCTCCCTATTGGGGCAAAAGCTTCTGTCTCCTCAACTTGGCAACTGGTTCTTGACAGGATTGATAAAAAACTAGCAAGTTGGAAGGGAAGGTATTATCTCTTGGTGGAAGGATTACTCTTATTAAGAGTGTGCTGTTCAATCTCTCAGTTTATTACCTTTCACTTTTAAAGGCTCCTGCTACTGTGATAAATTCAATTGAAAAATTGCAAAAGGAGTTCTTATGGGGAGTTAAAGGGATTGAGAAGAAATTCCACTTAGTTAAGTGGGATAAGGTCTGCAAGGAAAAGAAAGATGGGGGATTAGGGATAAGAAGATTGAAGATCTTCAATAAAACTCTTTTAGGAAAATGGTTGTGGAGATTTGGGTTGGAGAGGGAGGTGCTTTAGAGAAGGGTGGTGGCTTGCAAATATGGGGTTATTGGATTTAGGTGAGATTCCAGAGAAGTGAAGACATCCTATGAAGTGTGTGGAAAGGGATTATGTGTTTCCAGTCAGCTTCAGGAGATCAATCAAGGTAGAGTAGTATGGTGTCCAAAATTTAGGAGATCTCTCTTTGATTGGGAAATTGAAGAGTGTGTGGATCTTCTGGCAAAACTATAGTCAACTGAACATCAGGTGGAAAGGAAAGATTCAAGATGGTAGAAAGAATCTAGAAATGGCCTATTCTCAGTCAAATCCTCCCACAAGTCTTGGTCAAGGTCAAATGGAGAAAATTCAGAATTGAAAGGCATCTGGGGAAACCTTTCCCCCCAAGGGTGGAAGCTTTTGCTTGACTAGTGGTGTTGGATAGCATTTTGACCCTAAACCATCTTCGAAATAGAGGTTTTCACTTAGCAAGCAGATGCTATCTTTGTGAGAATGCAGAGGAGAATGTCTTTCATTTGCTTGTTGAGTGCCTTTTCTCCAAGTTCATTTGGAGTTTCTTCTTTAGGCAGGTGGTCTCCTAATTCTGTGGAGAAGATTTCTCCAAATGACCAAAGATAAAAGGAAATTTCAAGGCAAAGATCGCCTGGAACTGCATTCCTTTTGCAGTTTGCTGGAAACTATGGAAAGAAAGAAATAGAAGAATATTTGAAGAGAAGGCTCAAACAAGGGAGCATATCACACTTCTATAAAAGAATTATGGACTGGGTTCCCATTCTCCTAGAGTTTGAAGGAATCACAGAGGAAGACCTTGGTTCTGGTTTTTGGAACATTCTGGAGTTGGATTAGTAGTTTCCCTTTTGTTTGATTTATGTTTTTTCTCCTTTTTTTCCTTAGTGTATCCTTTTTGTTTGCTCTGCTCTCCTTTGTAGCTTTGCTTTCTAGTGATATCTCATCACTATCAGATGTACTTCTTTCTTCTATTAATAAATATTCTTTTTTATTTACAACCAAAAACATAATATTTTATATTATATAGTGTATAAAATAAATTTATATATATTATATGAGATATAATATAAAATATTATATATTTATTATTTATGCACAAAAGTCAGGCCAGGAATCAGGTCCAGCTTGACACATTTCACCCCTACTATGGACCATCAGATTGAGAGACATGAATCTATCAAGCTTAGAGGTAGTTGATGTGGATTCTGCTAAGAGGTCTGGAAAAAAGTATAAGGCAGAATTGGAAGAAGAAGATGCTGAAGAGACTGAGCCCTCATATAGGAGGGTTTCACAGACACATGGCTAGCCTCCCACTCAGAAAAAAAGTATATAGGAGGGTTTCACCGACTGAGCCCTCATATAAGAGTGGGGTGGGACCTCATACTATTTCTCAAATTGTATTATTTCCTAATTCAAGTTATAAAGCTACTTCATATCCTTTAATAACAAATTAAATCTAATAGGTAAAATAAAAACCAGCATAAAGGCTTCCGAAATGTTACATTGCTGTGGGTCCCCTTCTTTTAGATAAGTGGATTATTTAATTTTAAATCAAACCTAATTTAATGTACTAAATCAAATAAAAAAAAACTTAGTCTAAATGCTTTGAGATTTGCCACTTGGATGGTGGGTCTCAAATGAAACATATTCCTATAGGTTTTCCTGTACTGAGTACAGGGTCATTCACTAGTATTTGAGTAAATGAAGCAGCTTAGTGTAAGGGAGCTACTTGGATTTCTAAGTAGGTATGGCAAGCATGAAACTTTAGAAGGTGGTGTGGTTATTGGAAGGGCTGAAGAAACTTTGGCTGTTTACATGAGAAGTTTTTTGGACATTCTCCTGTAGGAATAAAGCAGGTTTTTATTTTTTTATTTTTTTTGATGAGCAACAAAAATGTTATTAATTACAAACAGGATGTACAAAGGACAGGTATCCCCTGAGATTGAGATAGCCTTGTCATAATATATTACATCAGAGGGGACTCCCCTCTCCCCAAAACAGGTTCCCTCTATCTGCCAACCCATTTGCTGATCAATAGACCCAGTTCACACCAACTACTCTGTTTTTTTAGGTTCTTTTATCTCCTTCATAATGATCCTATACTGCCATGGGCTCCTTTCTTCATTCTGAATCCAACCTGCTGTCACTTTGGAATCTTCCTCAATTTGGATATTTGTATAATTAATTCTTTTTGCCAACCTTAGCCCCTGCGATGCTACTAATACTCTGATTCTGTTGAATTTCCATGTCCTATTGGTCCAGAGTAAATCATTAATATATTGTAGAGGGGTTTGTTGTTTGTTAGCTTGGGTTGTGGTCTGGGGTGATACTTGTGGTAAGTAGTGTTATTGATCCTTTTCAATGGGATTGGATGTCTCAGAGAGTGCTGGTTTGTGTGTCTATGTGTTATTTTTCTCATGCACTCATGTTTCTTTTGAATAAAGCTACCTTTTTCTAAAAAAAGAGAGTATTTTTTCTATCAGCAAGGAAATTTAAAATTGAATTAATATGTGAAACAAAAATTACAGCCGAGTGGTTATCCAACTACCCATAGACACAGTGGACAATAATTCAAAGCCCTGGATGGAGAGAACTACAATAATGCCCAAAACACCTGCTGCCTAAAGAACCATTGTTCTGCTAATGTGTCAGTATGTATGTATCCTTGGAACAATATGGAGAGGCATCAGAGTTTCCCACTGCTTTGTGGGTCGGAGGATGGTCATATTGTTGTTGAGGTTGTAGTGTTCATATACTACTTGTATACTTCTTTTTTTTTTCATTTTTAATAATTTTTATTATAAAAAATGCACCAGAGTTTCTACTTACAATGGGACCTTTCAAGGCTCAGCATTTGACCCTTGTTTGTTTGTGCTAGTCATGGATGAATTGACTTAACATATTTAGGATGAGGTCCCATGTTGTATGTTGTTTGCTGATGACATAATATTAGTTAATGAAATTAGATAGGGATTAGATGAAAAATTAGATTTATGGACAAATGTTCTAGAAATTCGTCCATGACTAAACATAAAATATCATCATCTAAGCCTTGTCCCAACTACATGGGGTTGGTTGCATGAATCATCTTTTGTCATTCCATTGGGTTAGTCAGGAAATGTAAGGGAGAGATTGAGGATGCCACCCATAGAATTATATCAGGATGGGCAAATGGAGAGATGCATCCGAAGTCCTATGTGATAGGAGAATACCACTTAAGCTAAAAGGAAAGTTTTATAAAACGGTTACAAGGCCAGCAATGTTGTATAGAGAAAAAATGTGAATGCTGAGATGAATGAGTGAGAAAACTGCAAAGGATAGGATCAGATATGAACGAACTTGATGTGATTTATCATTTATTACTAGTGAAGGGTCTTGAAAAGATAGGGGCAAACCAAAAAGGACACGGGTTGAAGTAGTGAGACATGATTTGAAGCCCCATGATTTAACAATGGATATGGTACTGAATAGAGTTTTTTTTTTTTTAAATTTTATTTTATCAGTACTGAATAGAGTGGTTGGCAGAACAGAATTCATGAAGCTAACCCCATATAGTTGGGTTAAGGCTTAGTTGTGTTGCATTCACAATTTTTTATTAGTACCTATGAGCCAATAATCAGTGAATTAAGAAAGTAAATATATTGGTTGGGTGTGGGTTTACTAGATTTTTTTGCAGACACCTGTCTCTAGTATATATCCTTATTTGAAATTGCCCTTCTAGTCAGTTAATTACCATGATAAAGCTTTGCTAAGAGGTAAGGTACAATGTGAATAGAGAAAAAGAAAGAGAAATTTGTTCTCTAGGCTCTTCAAACTTTCTGCAGAAGAACAGAATTACAAAGAATATCTCAAATCTATATTTTTGCTAACAATGTCTACCTGATTATTAGACATAGAGGGGGACTTAAGAGTTTAGTGGAAGAGGGGAGAGGAGGAAGGCTCCAAAGTGAAGGAAAGAGGGTGGTGTGAAGGGTCTCATTCTACAACCGAGTTGATGAAGATCATTAGCTGGAATGTGAGGGGTCTAGGAAGTTTGAGGAAAAGGAGGGTGATAAAGGATCTGTTAAAAAAGGAAAAGCTTGACATTGTATTGATATAGGAAACCAAACTAGCAGTTCTAGATAGAAGATGGGTTAGAAGTGTGTGGAAAGCAAGAGGAGTGAATTGGTGCTCAACTCCCTCTTGGGGAGCTTCTGGGATAATTACTCTCTGGAGGGAGGATGTGGTAGAACCTTTAGAGGAGCTGATAGGTAACTTTTCTGTATCCTTAAAGTTCAGGATGGTGGGGGATGGTTTCACGTGGGTGTCAACCAATGTGTATGGGCCGAATAATTACAGAGAACAAAATGAACTATGGGAAGAGTTCTATGGAATTCAAGGATTATGGGAAGGCCATTGGTGCTTGGGTGGAGACTTCAATGTAATAAGGTTTCTAAATGAGTCAAGCAATCCCCAACAATCTATTTTAACTAGCATGAGGAAGTTCAATGAATTTATCAATAGTTGTAATCTGAAGGAGATTCCTATTCTACAGACCAACTTCACTTGGTCCAATTTTCAGGTGAATCCATCTTGTTCAAAACTAGATAGATTCCTTTTCAATGAAAGCTGGGAAGCACACTGGAGGGGTTTGGTGGCTAAAGCTTTGACTAGAGTTACCTTAGATCACTGTCCTATAGAGCTAGGCCAAGAGACTTTTGGGCTTGGACCTAAACCCTTTAGGTTTGAGAACATGTGGTTGACACACCTAAACTTTGTGCAAAAAGTTGAGGAGTGGTGGAGAGAAGAGATTAGGGGAGTGAGCACTCATCAAAAAAAAAAAAAGAGATTAGGGGAGTGAGGTGGAAAGGGGCTAGATTCCATAAGAAATTGAAAAGTTTGAGATCCAAAATAAAAGATTGGAATAAGGAGGAATTTGGTAGATAGGAAGAGCTAAAAGCTAGATTGTCAGCCCAAATTGAGGATTTAGATTCAAAGGAGCATCAAAGGACCATGAGTGCACAAGAAAGAGAATTGAGATGGAAGCTGAAGAAAGATTTGGAAGAGGTCCTGTTGAGGGAGGAGATATCTTGGAGGCAAAAATCTAGGCATAAATGGATCAAGGAAGGTGATGGGAATACCAAGTTCTTTTATGCTATGGCTAATGGGAGAAGGAGAAAAAAATTTGTGGCCATGCTTGAGGTCAAAGGAGTGGAAATCGAGTCCCAAGAGGATATAGCCAACTGCTTTGCAACTCACTTCAAATCCATTTTGAGTAGGCCCTTGGAGAGACGGGTGAGAGTGGAAGATCTGGATTGGCCAAGTCTATCAGTTGTTGAGGTGGGTTGGCTAGAAAGGAACTTTGAAGAGGAGGAGATAAGATAAGCTGTTTTCTCTATGGACAGGTTAAAGGCTCCTGGACCAGATGGTTTTACTCTGGCTTTCTATCAAGAGTGTTGGGACACTATCAAAGAAGATTTGCTTGAGGTTTTTAAGGAGTTTGAAAACAACCATGTGATTAGTCGTGGAGTTAATGTTCTTAGCTCTCATCCTGAAGAGATTAGATGCCAAACACCTTAAAGATTTCAGGCTGATTAGCTTGGTGACTAGCATCTATAAGATTGTGGCAAAAGTGCTTTCTTTAAGGATTAAAAAGGTCCTTCCCTCTCTCACTACTCAAGCCCAAGGAGCCTTTGTTTAAGATGGGTAGATTATAGACCAGATCCTTACAGCAAATGAATGTGTGGAGGAAATGAGGAGATCAGGCAATCAAGGCTTCATCTGTAAGTTGGACATTGAGAAGGTCAATGACTCGGTGGATTGGAATTTTCTATTAGAAGTGTTAAGAAAATGTGGGTTTGGGAATAGATGGTGCAAGTGGGTGAGTGGATGCATAACCTCTTGTCATTTTTCAGTTCTAGTTAATGGAGGGGTCAAGGATTTTTTCCCAGCATGTAGAGGGCTCAGGCAAGGAGACCCCCTTTCACCTTTATTGTTCACACTTGTGGTAGATGTGTTTAGTAGCATGATTTCTAAAGCAGGCAAGGAAGGGTTGGTAAGTGGATGGAGAATAGGCAGGAATAATGTCCCAGTGACTCATCTTCAGTTCGCTGACGATATTATCATTTTTTGCGAAGGGGGAGACTTAGGGAGAGTGAGAAACCTAACAAATCTTATTAAATCATTTGAGTCTGCTTTAAACCTGACAATTAACTTTGACAAAAGTTGTGTGGTTGGAATCAATTTGGAAGCTTGGGAGATAGAGGTTGTAGCAGGTTGTCTAGAGTGTTCTATGTTTGATTGGCCTTTAACCTACTTGGGTCTTCTGTTAGGAGCTAACCCAAAAGAAAGTTGGTTTTGGTATCCAATTGTGGAAAAGTTCGAAAAGAGGTTGCTTCTTGGAAGAAAAGTTACATTTCCTTAGGGGGTAGAGTGACCTTGATTAGGGCGACTCTTGCTAGTCTTCCAGTTTATTTTCTCTTGGTGTTTAGGGTACCTTCAAGGGAAGCTAAGAAACTAGAAAAGGTGATGAGGGACTTCTTGTGGGAAGCAGGGGAAGAGAAGAAGGATCATCTGATTAGGTGGGAGATAGTCAGCAGGAGTAAGGAAGAAGGGGGATTAGGATTAGGTAACCTAGTTCTTAAGAATGAAGCTCTTCTAGGGAAGTGGCTTTGGAGATGGTCGTTGGAGAGAGAGGTTGTGGCACAAGGTGGTGAAGAGTATTTGTGGCTGTTCACAAAACGATTGGGATCCTGGGGTATCTCAACAGGCGACTCTTGCAACACCTTGGAAGGCTATACACGGAATCCTTCCCCATTTTCTCAATCTGGTAAAGTATGATGTTAATTCTGGAAACAATGTTCTTTTTTGGGAAGACATTTTGGTAGGCAACCAACCTCTTAAAGACCATTTTCCCTCTATTTACTCTCTTTCCCTTTATAAGAAAGAGCCGGTTTCTAGTTTTATTTCCTCCCCAACTTCTTCTTCTTTGGCCTTAAACTGGGATTTTGGTTTCCGAAGAGGGTTACGTGATGATGAAAGTGCTTGTGTTTCAGAACTGTTGTCTTCACTTGAGTCTATTTGCTTAGATCCCCTCAAACCTGACACAAGAATTTGGACCCCCTAACCCGAAAGGCTTTTTCACTTCTTTTTTCAAGCCCCCTTGCTCCACTTCTGCACCCCAGAACTTCCCAGTTAAAGAATTCTGGATTAGACCCATCCCCCCAAAGATTGCTGTTTTCTGTTGGGAAGTTTTTTATGGTAAGATTAGTACCTTGGAAAACCTGCAAAAGAGGAGACCAAAATGGTGCTTATCCCCTAGTCGGTGTGTTTTATGTAAAACTCAGAATGAGGACTGTCACCACTTACTGATCTCTTGCTCCTTTACTGCAGCTTTATGTAATTGGATTTTTGTGTTGTTTGAGTGTAGGTGGAACCTTCCATCTGATACTAGCTTGCTGTTTAGTCCATCTACCTTTGTATGGCATACAAAGAGAGGGAGAATTATGTGGAAGTGCATAAGAGCAGCTTTGTTGTGGACTGTTTGGGAAGAAAGGAACACCAGTGTGCTCTTAATCAAGAAGCTTCTGTGGCTGAGTACTGTTGTGTGACAGGTGGGTCTTCAACTTGGACTTCCATTTCTAGGAGGGATTTATTTGACTGGGAATTAGAAGAGATTGGGGGCCTGATGGCTCTTCTTCAAAATCAGAGGATTAATCAGCAGTTGGAAGATAGCTGGAGATGGAAATGGAATTCGAATGGTGAATTCTCTGTTAAGTTCCTTGCCTCGAAATTGGGTAGTGTGGATGCTACTGATTTTCCTGCTTCTCAGATCTGGAATACAAGTCCTTCAAAAGTCAACTTTTTGGTTTGGATGATGGCCCTGGATAAATGTCTTTCCAGAGTTAATTTGGTGAGAAGGGGCATTCAGGTTATGGATCCTTTATGTAGTCTGTGTGGGCAACATGCTGAATCTACAGATCATCTATGCATTCATTGCCCTTTTTCTTCTCAGATCTGGGTACATTTTCTCAGAGCCTTGGTATTTAGTTGGGTAATGCCTAGATCGGTTAAGGATCTCCTCGATTGTTGGAAGGTGGGAGGCCTTAGTAAGAAAGGGAACCTGGTGTGGAGGACTATTCCAGTCGCTGTTTTATGGTCCATTTGGGCTGAGAGGAACAAAAGAATCTTCAATAAGAGAGGCAAAAGTCCTGAAGACACCATTCAAAGAGCTGTGGGCAAACTGATTTCTTGGATATCTGTATCTGAAGAATTTAAAAGTATGAACTTGTCTTCTTTTTATTGTTCTGAATTCTGGAGGAAAGTGTAACTGCTGTGGTTTTCAGACTGCCCTTCTGGGTCTGATCCCAGCTTATATGTTTTTGAGTTGAATAAAATTACTTTACCTTTTCCAGAAAAAGAATTTTTTGTGAGAAGGAAAGGAGATTTGCAGAAGTTAAAGAATGTATTTTGACAAGGACAATTCAGTGGCTAAAAACTCTAAATCTCTTTGATGCATACTCTTTCGATGACCTATGAGAAACCTGTGATTTAAAAGGCATGCCTCAGGCGTGCCTAGGCACACAGGCGAGGCACATTTCAGGGTATGCGCCTCGCCTAGGTCCTAGGCACAGCCCTTTCAAAAGGCGCACGCCTGGTGTGCCTAGGCGTATGCCTTTTGAAAATTTGGCGTTTTTTTTTTGCTTTTTTTTAACATAACGGCTGACCTCGAGGGGCGTGGCACAAAGGCGGCTCGTAGAATCCGGAATGTAATATTTTTTACATTACATTAGCTATGTGAAGTACTGCAATTGAGTGAAAAAAGAGATTAGAGGTTTTACATGCTTGAAAATGTTTTATATGTTTGATTTTATTTTTAAATTCTCATTTGAATATGCTTTACATCTTATGTTTATGTATTTTAATTTTAGGTAATAGGTTTTTTAAAATATTACTTTAAAATTTAACTTTATATTTTTTAGTAATATTATGTTTAATATTTTTTGAATTTTCGGACATTTTTTTAAATTTTTTAGCATTTTTTTTTGTATTTTTGCGCCTCGCACCTTGCGCCTCAGGCACAAATTGACCCCTGCGCCTTTTTTGCGCCTTGCACTTTTAAAACACTGTGAGAAACTGGTTAGCAGTGGCTAATATTTCTACCAGGAAGGACAGATATGTAGTTGAATGGATGCCACCTGGGGAAGAGTTTATTAAGCTGATCTTTGATGGGAGTAGCCGAGGTAACCCTGGACCTTCAGGTATAGGAGGAGTGCTGAGAAATAAAGACAGTAACATTATATCTTTGTATTCAGGTCCTGTGGGTGTGGGAGACTCTATAAGGGCCGAATCACTTGCTGCTGTGCAAGGAATCCAGATTGCAAACCAGATAGGAATAGAGCATCTGATTATTGAAGGGGACTCCCAAGTGATAGTGGGTTGGTTAGAGGATCTGAACTCTGTGATCTGGGGATTTAGAGATGTTCTCAAGAAGGTTAAATGGCTAACAAGGAATATGACAATCAGAGTTCAGTGGGTAGGCAGATAGAAAACTCAATGGCTGATTCACTTGCAAAACAGGGGGTTTCTCAGGCTACTTATTTTGGGCTTCTGTGTAATTTCTTTTAAACTTATAATTCTGTAACTAGTTTTAAAGGAAAGGTTGCACCTCGTGCCTTTCCTTGGGTGCCTTAACTCTTTTTTGCTGGTTTAATAAAATCTTACTCATTTATCAAAAAAAAAAAAAATCT
The DNA here is from genome assembly GCF_000365185.1 of Nelumbo nucifera. The sequence goes on along the minus strand of NW_010729116.1, from coordinate 3,781,407 downwards.
CATGGATAGGAGAAAATGGGGATCCTTTCTTGATGATAGTCTCTCTCTCTCTCATGGATATGTATGTAAGTATGGGTGCTTCTAGAAAATTGCCCTATGTAATTTCAAGCTTCATGCAGGGCAAATTTACCAATACTGCCTCTTCTGGAGTTTCACATTGCCTGGTGGTGGTTGGGTGGCTGAACAAAGAAGATAGTGGTTTATGGAGTTATAGTAATTTGAATAGGAAATTCAGATAGCTGGTTCGGGAAATGGAAGTTAAAATCAGTTGGGTAAAAAGATCAGCTAATTCTTTTGCTGATGGGTTAGCTAAACAAGGGGTGGGCAGGGATGTCATGTTCTGGGCACAGATGTAATTTAATTTTCTTCTTTTTCTGTTTTCTCTTTCTCTCTTGTTTCCTCTCTTGGGGCTCATGATGTAGTTGGAAGATAAGAAAGTTTGTCTTCCTCTCTGTAATTTATTGTGATAATTAATGAATTATGTTATTGATAAAAAAAAACAGCCTCAGGAATACTTATACAGTTCTCAGAAATCATTAGCCCCTTTTGACCCAGGCCATCAAAGTTTAGTTTGATAAATTCTCAAATAACCTTTTCTGAGTCCCTTTAACTTCGATAGCAACTTATCTGTTGATTCAGTTGAGGTGATTTTCCAAGATTAGAAAATATCCATATGGATAATGAAGCTACTGGTCAGGTTTAAAGGACTTGGCTTTTGTTCTTCAGAATTTTTTTCATGTATGGCTCTAAAATGTACTCTTTTATGCCTTCCAGGTGGGACTTTCCAGAGACTCTTTATGATTTCTTATCTTGATGAGGAAATACTTGTAAGTTCTCTCTGAGCACAACTCCATGGATATCAATTTGCTACAATCTTTTATAAGTTTTTACTTTGTGCTAGGGTTGGGATGGGCTAATGACCTAATGTTCTGCTGCCATGGCTTGTCTAGTCTCAGCAAGTATGTAAGCACAGATAGAATGGGTAGAATGGGCTGGGCAACATCTCAAGGCCCTTTTGGACATCCCTGGCTGTATCTATATGTTATGTAATTATATTATTTTGTCTTTTAAGTATTTATTTTATTCATGTCATTCTCTGGTTTTACATTAAGGTCCAAGCTAGCTTAGCTGGAAAAGCCAGCAAGTTAATGTAATTCTAACTGACATGGAAACAAATCCTGCCTTAACCTCCTCCGCAAGTTTGCTTGGCAAAAAAGGAAATAAAAATTCTCTGGTTTTACATCACTTTGGTTCTCTTTTGAGCAAGTATGAGAAAAGATACTATTATACTACAATGGTACAATCATAATTGATAAAAGTTGGTGGCTCATTCCAGAAGGTGTCCAGCCAACCACCCTTTAGGGCCAAGCTAGGCCTAGGTCAGGCAATGTTGGTATACCCCATGTTATGACAATCCTGGCTCAACAAACACTACCTCTAATTGTGTACCTTAACTTGTCATCTGGATGGCATTACCATACTAATATGAAATTCTGTGCTGGGATTTTTTTATTTTTTATTTATTTCTTAAGAAATCCAAAGTTAATATAGTTTGGACCATCTAAAAGGACCTATATGACCTTTGGGATCTGGAAATGACCATTGCTTGCCTTTAACACGAGGAAAATCTACCATAATTTGTGGCTGATCTACATCCTGTACAAATGGCACATCTCATGACTCTTAGGCGGAGGATAACCCTATAAATGCACCCAACTTTATAGTTCTGTTATCAAATAATTTTTTTAAGACTGTTAGCTATTAAAGCATTTTTATCAGGTTTTCGTCATTAAATTATGTTACGTACAGATATGATGCGGCATGATATGGAAGTATGGAGCTTAGTGTAGAATTTAAATGTGTGTGCTCAAGAGATTGTGAACCCATTTTGAAGTACTTGAGTAAAGTAGCCCCAATATTTTATTTTGTTCATTGTGCAAAGTTTAAAATTTTAGATATGGCAAGATAGATGCTTTTGCAATGACCTATCCAGATCGTGACCTGACAATTGAATAAGCATAGTGTTTGAGTTCATGGACAGGATGTCTTACTCATCAGTTAAGAGTCCAGTCTGGTTTTTCTCCCATTATGGATTCCCATTGAAATTATGTGCGATCATCAATCTCTCTCTCTCTCTCAATTAAAGTGTAGTCTGTCTGTAGGAGTAGCAAAAATATTTTTGATGATTCTGCAAGGATATTTAATACTACTGAATGCTATTGTTGTTATTGGTTTATTACTGCTATATTGCAGATGTTCCCTAGTAACATTCTTTTATTGGATTACTACTGCTGTCATTGTTGCAGATAATTAGAGATACAACCGGAGCACCAGATGTTCTAACAAGGTTGGAGGGGCCTCCAGCTCCCATTACAGACTCCATCTCAGAGTACGAGAGCTGATTGCAGTAAATAAAATAATCAAGATTCCTCTTATTTGTATTACAACGGAATCTTCTCTTTACTTGAGTTTCAACTTTCAAGGTGTCCTTGTATCTCTTATCTATAAAATGTCGCTTGAGCCATTAATTCATGAGATGGTTTTGTTTATTGATTTCTTTTTCTATCTGAGTTTGCCGATCGGGAAGAACTCTTCATCGCCCAACAAGTCGGTGAGTTCATTCGTTAAACCCTGAAGTCAGAATCACCATTGATAAGTGTTAGTACATCTTTTCAGGCCAGTATTCGAGCTACTCTCTAACACCAGAGGGTCATGCTGACCTTTTGGTTTTTCATTTGTTTGTCAAGACGGAACTCATCAAGCATGAAAAATGCTGTAAGGCAGCGCAGACCCTCTTAATCTATATTTTATTTTTGTTGAGTGGGGCAAGATGTGCAGGATTTAGACTTTTGAGATGTGGAAAACAGCCAAATGGTACATTAAGGGTCGCATATCATGATATCAATTCATAGGGGTGAAAATGGACTGGTCATGATCCGATCAGAATCTCCGATCCTCTTTTTGTTGGATTCCGATATTCTGTGGGAATTTCAGATTGGATTAGATAATAGGATCCGATTAAAAATTGAATCAAATTTGGATCACCCCTATCTTTTTTTTTTTTTTTTGAAAAAGGATCACCCCTATCTAATCCAAAAGAAACTGATCCGATATATGTTATTTATTTATAAATATGCTTATATTGTATTTTGTAATTTTTATATTATTTATTTATTTTTATAAAAAAGACATGTGCATATATGATGAAAATACTTGAAAACTTGCATATTTTTTGTTTTCCTTTATATAAGTTGTAATGCTTTTTTTTTTCTTTTAATAATTCATAAAATTTTCAAAAATTAAATTGGGTCAGGTCAGATTTGGATATCCAATATCCTTGGCTCAGTTTGGAAGGAGTGCAAATGCAAATACATACAAAATAATACAAAATATAAGGTTTTGCACTTTGCATATTTGCATTTGTACTTTGTCCAAACGGAGCCTAATGGATTAGAATTGATGTTTATGAGATCCAAGATTTGTGTTATTGAATTGAATTCACATATACCCTGATAACACCCATTTGCATCCCTATCAATTTAGATCTATCCCTTGATAACACCCAAAGAGCCCATCTCGTTGAAGCCATGACATGCTGAGGGCTTCCAATTGCAGTCTTTTGGTTGGAGCTTTTTAAACTAAAAAGTCGATTTGTGGTTCCTTCCCCCTCAACAACTCAACTTGTTGGAGCCTTCTATGTTTTAACGCATCAAAAGTCCACTATCCCCCTCAAAAAAAAAAAAAAAAAAAAGCATCGAAAGTCAATTTCTGATTTCGTCCTCTCAACTTGTTGGCCCCCTCTTCACCTAAGAAAGTTGGCTAAATAATCCTCGTGAGAAGAAAATGAAAGAAAATAATCTCAAGTCCACCGTCCAAACTGAACCCTGACATCATATATTCTATTTTATGCAATACTTTGCTTTCAAGTCTGCGGCAATTCTATCTTACTAGGTGGTATAGAAATGCAAAGTCTGAGAGGCTAAAGTTTGGGATGCTTAAAAATAAATATTTATTTGAATAAGTACTTATTTTGGGTTAGGGCTACACCAATAAGAACTTATTTGTATTTGAAAAATAAGCGTGAAATAAGTGCTTATTATTCTGAGAATAATACTAATTTGAGAAGCCCAAATTTTAGTTTATTTTTATGTGATTATTCAACAAGTGATTATTTCCTTTCTGACCTATCTTGACTCACAATGTTATTTTGAAAATACCTATTCTATTCCTGTTTAAAATAAGTGCTTTTTCATCAAATGCTCATAATCATTTATTAGAATAAATACTTATTTTTGAATATTTATTTTTCAAATAAGCACTCCCAAACTTGGCCTGAGCACATTAACCTTTAATGTATTGCTCAGTTTTTTCATAAGAATGAGATATATCTGTCAAATTTGAATGGTATCAGCAGGTGTGAAATGGTGGACAGATGGTTATTGACTAAAAATATTTGGACTCAGTATCTATACTTTTAGTTGCTCAATACTGATTTTTTTCAGCATCAAGACTATCCATACTTTTAATAATTTCTCCTTTATTTTTTCATCAAACCAAACATGAGCTAATGGTAGAAGTATAGAATAGAACTTGGGTGGTGTAAAACAACATTATTTGATGGTGTGCCTCATCCTAAGTTGTGGTGTCATGGCTTGAGCACTTGGGGCCTGGTTCCCTATAACACAGATTAGTCTGGGGTCTAGAACTGGCCACTGAAACCAAAATTACCGGAATCCTCGATAGTTGAACTACTGGTTGGAATTAAATAATTCAAACTATTGAGGTCAACTGAAGCCAATGATTGGGCCTGAGAATAGCACGTTGATCAAAGTCAAACCGATCTGGATCCAGATGGGTATCCGGCCTGAGCTTTACAACCTTGAATTCAATTTCAAAATCTGAATCAATTAATCGGTTGGTCACTCTCAGCTATGAGCCTATGGGTAAGGACTAGACTCCATTCAATGGCTTTAAGGCCAAGTTTGAGAGTGCTTATTTCAAACAGAGGTAATAATAATATAGATATTTTCAAAATAACACGGTGAGTTAAGATAAGTCAGAAAGAAAATAAGCAATTATTGAATAAATACTTAAAAGTAAGTCCAAATTTTAGTTTTATTTCCCAAATGCCAATAAGTAATTATTGATGTGGCCCTGATTTAAAATAAATACTTATTCTCTCAAAAATTGTATAGAAAGCAGACACCATTGCATCCAACGTAACCCTTTTAAGTTTTCTGTGAATTAATGGCTGTGGGGCTCCCTTCAACTTGGTAGGTCGGTCAGATCCGCACGCAGTTTTGATTAGATAAAACTTGTAAATTGTGAATGCAGTTGACCTCATTTGTTTCTGTACCAAAGTCAATTTATTAAATATCAATCTTTCTTTACTTTTCCCCTTGTTTCTTGGGAAAAGATATGGGCACACCCATTTAATAAAGGGTCACACCCCTAATTATTGCCCAACATGTACATGTTTAAAAGACAAAACACAGTTCACAGTTGTATATCCAGATAGGATTAAAGCTATTCCTGTGATTACTAGAGAAAATCAACTGAAGATGAGGGTGAATGGGTTTGGGGTGCTGAAAACAAAGGAATATGCTATAATCAAATCAGCCTACAATATCTAATAAGAGGAAAATGGGGTGACAACCAAGGTTTTTAGATCTCATAGCAAATTATATTGGAAAGATTGGTGTCAACCTTGAATCAAAATGTTCTTATTGGCTTCTAGCTCAGAATAATTAAATTTCCCACCAGGGATAATTAAAAAAGGAATGCAAGTTCCTCAATCATTGTGAACTTCGTGGGACTAACGTTGAAAATGCAACACATTTGTTCACGGTGTCCATTCATATGTCAAGCTTGGTCGGTCTAGATCTGCCTTAAATTTGACAGCAAGAGATCCAATGGCTCAATTTGGGAAGAGCACAAACACAATTACTGGGTTTCTAAGCATTGCATTTACACATTTATACTCTTCCCAAACTGAGCCAAATTTGGAAGGAGTACAAATATAAATAAGTATAGTGCAAAACCCTGTATTTGGATTGTGTTGTGGCCTAGGATGGGTTGAGGGTAATAAGATAAATTCGTTTGTTTACTTTGAGAGGATTGTCCTCTATTTATATTTGAGGTTGCTTGGAGGTAGGTGGGTGCGGATGGTCAGGATGTGATCCTACCTTGAGGAGCATGGCCATTGGCCCTGCGTCGCGTGCCGGCTCCAGCTCTACGCGTGCCCGCATTGGGTCCTCCCTACACGCCACTATCTGCCATACACGTGCGTGCTATTGGTCCGGGCCAACATCATATTGTTTTATATGTATTGTACTCTTTCCAAACTGAGCCAAAAGGAACAAACATTGTTCTCTAAGCTGGAGAACTGTTCAGAGAGATCAGTATGGACAATGGAAAGGAGGAGGGTTCACCATCAGAATCGGAAGAGCTTGGCAAAAAGGATACCAGAAGATCATTGTCGAAACAGACTCCCTCCCCAAAACATCTTCAGGCGGATCCTGAAGATGTTATTCATATACAGAACTGTTATAGGGAAGCCAACTCTTGTGCCGACCTTCTAGTATTCAGGCATTGTACCAGGGGGAAGAAGTTGTAGTTGTAATGGCCGATAGTCTTGGTTGCTGTTATAGTAGGTGTTGTAGTTTATAGCTCTAATTTGTTTCTATTTGAAAAAGAAGGGTAGTGCCAAAATTAAGGGAATGTTCTTGTACTGTGGATATTCTATGAATTGCTTGGTTTTGATACACATGATACTTATCAGTTTTTTTTTTTTTTTTTGGTTCAGAGTATCGATATGTATATATCGAATCAGGTCGCTAAAATGCTAAATACAAGTATGTAAGGGGTTTTATTAGGATCTCTCTTAACACATAATCTGTCGTAGATGTTGAGCATGTTGATACTTTGAACCATGGCATTCTTTTAGAAGTATGACATACTTTGAAACACAAAATATTGCAATTTCTCTTCTACCCCAAAATCTCATAGATCAATCCACGCCATTGTAAATTGAATTATATATATATATATATATATATATATATATATTTTAGATAACATAACATAATGTAATGAATGAATGAAATATTTTAGTTAAAATTTGGGAGTGTGGTGGAGTTCAAACAATGTGATTTCAACCACACGACAATGAAGCCCAATAAATTCAAAAAAACCACACCTTACAGAGACTACACTACACTGACAACATTCCCTAAATCAGTCCTTAATTTTTCTACTTTTTCGCTTTTTTTTTTTGTTTTTGTTTTTATCTAAAAAGGAGTTATATTAAGAACTAATTAACACGAGGACTTTTTCTGTTTTTGTTTTGTTGTGTGGATGATTGAGACTATTCATGAAGGAACACCATTTTGGAATCAACCCTCCTTTTAGGGTGGGCACAAGCGCCAAATAAAGGGTCAGATAAGGCAACTGATTAATAAGGTCTTTCTCTTTCTGATTTCCACAAGGCGATGATTTGGACATGTGGAGACCCGTGGAACCCCTTATAAAGCTTATACCTAGGCCACCTTGTTAGAAGAAGTGATTTACTACACATTGAAGGTATTCCAGATGAATTGGAGACAAAATTATACACACCCGACTGAACACCTATCACAGTTGAATACACTAATGCTCATTGCGGGCCCCATCTGGGACCCAGCTATACTGAACACTGGTATGTTCAACCGTGATAGGTAGTTCAGCCGGGTGTATATGTTTTTGTCTCCAGCTAATCCACTCCCATTGGAGGGGTTGGAAGAGCTTGGGGTAAATAAAAAATTATGTGGGTAGTAGTATGAAATGATTTAAGTACTGCTGAGGGGAAATTTGGCTTTCCAGTGACATCACATCATTTGGCACTTCTGAATCGTTGCACAACACATTAGCACCACGTAAGCAATGACATGTCTTTGCCAAGTTGGTCGAGTTCACCTCAAAGCCATCTTGGATGCATCTCGCACACCTTGAGAGAGCTCCCAACACCACCTCGGCTAGGGTTGAGCCATACGTGCCTCGACAGAAGTAGACTGACAATCTCGTTAGGATCGGGCTAGGGACCTTGGCATGAGGGGCGACCTCCTGCTGAGGTCCCATCGACCTGACTGAGGTTCAGGTGGCAACTAGCCTCCGCTATGTGTGACTTATCATCTCCAAGTCCTCTGGGATCACATTGCCAGACCGATAGAGTTGGCTTCCGCATTGCCTGCTCCGGAAATAACTGGACAAGTTTTATTGCTTTATGTGGAAACCACCTTCGAGCTTGGTGAGCCGATAATCCATGTTCTCCCGGAGATCTCAGATGCGCTTCATGAGGCTCATGACTACCTGTGCCTATATAAAGGCACCCCCTACAACTAGAGGAGGTACACACGATTTTGCTCTTAGGCTCTAGCTCCCTCGCTTTTTAGCATTCGCAAGCACTCTTCGCTGACTTAAGCATCGGAGTGCCCACCTTAGATAAAGCACCCCAGGTATTTTGACTGTTCTCTTGTAGCTCGACCAACTGATCTCATTAACCTGACGTTCGAATTATCCTCCACTCCATTAGGGAACTACTAGATCGCACGCCATCAAGTATTGATAATTTAATAGTGGATATGACTTTAAATAAAAAGGATTGGTGAAATAGGATTCATGTAGTCGACCCCATATAGTTGGGATAAGGCATGGATGATGACGACCTAGGTCTAGTTCACTTTGCTAGAAATAACCACAACTTTTGATGCCACATACTAGCTGACATGGCAAATCAATTGTTCTCGTATATCTTACTCTGCTCTAGAATTTGCCACCTGAGAAAAGAGGATCATGATTAAACATGCGGACCCATTCTTGGCAGCCACATCAGATATGCTGCATACAACTATATGTGTATCATCATGATTCTAAATTTCTAAGCTACACTACTGTTTTATTTAACACCGTATCTGACCCTTTTTTTATGTATAAACTAACACATACACTTACTTAAAATAGTTAGTCAGCTCATTCATTGGTACAATTTCACCCATCTCTCTCAATGTGCAATATAGCTAATACATATAATATATTATGAATTAAGATAAGTTTTGATATATATTATATGTATGCATGCGTGTATGTGGTTTTTGTGGAGAGAAGGTAGGGGACATGTATTAATTAAAACATAAAGAGAGAGAGAGGCCTCTCTGAAATTTGAGTCCGAGATATGTTTGCATCAAGTTGAAATGTGGGAATCGACTTGTCCTATTGAAAAAAAAAATATTATTGGATAATAAAACGAGGCTTACAGGAAAGGTAAGCATATATATACTGGGAAAATATCTGTGTTCTTATTTTCTTTGCTACACAATAGTCATCTTGAAGAAAAATGGGGTTTCTTCATTAATGCTTGTTTTTTCAGATGTACAGTAAATGTGAGAGGGAGAGGGGTAGAGAAGGAGAAAGAGGCCCACATAAGGGAGAAAAAGATAAGAGCTACATCTAAAACTAAAACAACACTCATCTAGAAACAAACCAAACTTCAATCACAAAACAAACAAAAGGAAAAACTAAAATACAGGAGAAAGAAACAAAAGAGGATTTTTTTTTTCTTTTCTGGGAGAGGAGAGGGTTCAACATGTAACCCAAATTTGATGTAACAAAATGCAGAAGAATGTGGGTTCTATTGCTAAACAAAGAAACCAAATACAAAGTATATGCCTCTGAGCTTCTCCCATTAATATTTACAAGGTGGAGAGAGAATAAGGAGAAATGAGAGAGAATTCAGTCTAAACATCTAATGGAGAAGGAAAGAAAGAAAGAGCTAGAACATTAAAATCCCCAGATTATAATCCCCAACTAAACCCAATTCATTGAGATGAGAGAGAGAGAGAAACAATCTTTGTCTAAGAGAGAGGTGTTTCTCCAAACACATCCACGTTAGAGGAACTCAAAGGAAGGAAAGGAAATTCACCAACATCAAATCCCTTAAAAAAGCCATCGAAATCCAGTCCACCCAAGAAGTCAGCTGTGGGAATCTGGCATCTCCACATTTCTTCTTCCTGATCCTCCTCCTCCTTGATAGAACTCCCCCCATAACTGTAGCTCGAGTTCTGGCTCTCCTCCCGCAACTCCGTGGCCGCCTGCACCGGCTGATCTTGTTTTGCTTCCATGATCCTCGACTTGTTGTCCTTCCTGCTTTTCCGGTCGGTGGGTTTCCCGGTGAGTCTTTGCACGAGCTCCCGGAAGTTTGCAGCGTCGGTCTTTATGACCTCTGGTGCAAAGATGTGAATTATTCGAATCTTGGGCTTGAATTTTGATATTACGTGCGAGTCCCTGTGCATGGCTAGTGCCGGCGTCACAGCGTTGGGCTTACATGCTTGACGCTTCATCTTCTCTTCCATGTCTCCAATTCAAATTTCAGGCTCAGAGGGAGAGAGAGAGAGATGGGGTTGGAGGGGGAGTGTTTGGTGAGAATAAAAGGAGTCGGAAAGGTTTATATAGAAAGTGAATTAATATTAAAATAATCTCATTAGAAGACAAGAGTGAAACTTATACATGTATTATACATGCATACATGACATGGAGAGAGAGAGAGATGTGCCCTAATTAATATATCTGCTATTTTCTACCAAAAAAATATAAATATCTGATATTTGACTAATGACAATAATGCCCTTCATTTGGAAAGGGCCCCACTAACTACATTAGTTTTCACTTTTCAAAATCTCAGATGCTACCATCCATTGATCCAAATATACAAAAGTCTTCTTATATGAGACTGATGAAGGAATATTCTTGGGAGGGTAGAGGAGGAAAGAGACTTGTGATCAGGTTATAGTAGAAATCAGTTGCATCGAGATTTGAACTATTCAAGTTTCCCCTCTAGATTTGGTAATTAAATCAAAGTGTCAGGGTCATAAGCGTCACTATATTTCGTACTTACCTCAATCCTCGTAATTGGAAATTTAATAAACAAATATATCATAAGTTTGTAAAACGACAGCCCAGACATACATTTCCGCGTTTCCAGAGTAGAAAATATTATACAATTACAGCAAGGGGTTTAATCTCTCATGCATATATTTGATATTTTTCTAGTCGGGTCTCCTAGAGATGGATCATTGAAAGGGTGGGAGAAATCTATTTGCTTAGATGGAAATACCTCGGAACTCAAATGAGAAAGAGCTCCATTGTTTGCCACGTCACCGTTGTGTTCACAATTAACTCATTATTTTGCTTGGCAATACAACTGAGAATGTGTTTGGTGGGAAGAAAGCAATTTCTCAATTCTGCTTTCTCATCTTGTTGCATCGATCATAGCTGTTTGGCAAATCACTCTTGGAAACAAAATCACATTTGATAAATCGGTTCCTTGAAAGTCAAGAAGAATTCAGTCACTTGGGATTTTCTTGGTTGATAATTCTAATTCTTACATGGAAGTGATTCCCTAAAAATCAATTTTGCACGTTTTTATGGAGAAAATGGTAGGTTAGCATTAATACATTAATTCTCTAAATGCTTCAAAATCAGTGATTGATCCCTAGGGCCGCGTTTGTTTGAGGTGTAAAATTGAACCGGGGTACATTTTATATCTCGGTTCGATTTTGCAAGCATTTGGATAGAGTGAATATTTACACCGTAAAACGGTGTAAAACTCCATCTTAAAATATTTTTACACCGATAATTGATGTAGAGAATACATCGAAATTATCGATGTAAAACTTACCTGTTTCTACCATCGAAGTAAAATTCCTCCCAATCTAATGTTTCTCTTTTCCATTTCTCCAACTGCTCCATCTCAACCTCCACCATTCTCGTGGTTTCTCTCTTGTTGGCACTACTCTTAGATTTCTCTCACTTGGTGGTGGCAAGGTCGGCCTTCCCGAGGGCAGCCTTGGCCACATTGATAGCAGAAGCTTTATGCTTCTTTTTAGCATACAAGGTGAAGTGACGACAATCACTAAAATAAATCCCCTGACAACTATGGTTGTCGGAGAGGGTCCGAATGTAGTAGGCATGTTAGGTAAGCACAATGAGTGAGCACATAATAGCCGTGTGACACATGTCCCGGTTAATGCGTCTTTCATTCAAATGTTTTTGCTCCGTTAGACAGAAATTGTCTATTATTTTATTATCTTTATCAAAATAATTAAAAATAAAAACAATAAAAAAGGAAAACCTAAACATGTTGGGATTTGGGACTCATTTACGTTTTTCTTTTTCATTGTTTTTTATTTTTAATTATTTTGTGAAAGACAATAAAATAATGAATAATTTTTGATAAAAGACACATTAACTAGGACATGTGTCACACAACTATTACGTGCTCACTAATTATGCTTATCTAACATACCCACTACATCCGGACGGGTCGGAGAAAAGGGTAAAAGTGCACCGTGAGCCATACCTCCTGCTTGCTGCTCGAACAACCTCCTAAACGCCCCTGCCCTGGCAGCCTTCACATCCTCCCCGTCTTATCTTGTACGCCTCTGCCATTTTCTCCTATCTTCGTTCCACTACTCTCTCTCTCTCGTTCGGTGCTTTGTAGTAGAGCGAATTGTGAAGGGAAGCATCAAGAAAAGAGCCAGAGTCTATAGGCTACAGATTAGCAGACACATCAAGTGGTGAGCAATGATGCATCTACTACAAGCTACAGGTTGTAACAGGCTAAAGCTACAAACTACAGGTTAACCTATTCGAACCATATTTGGACAAATTCATTAGCCAGTAGCTCAAGAAGCTCAAGGCTGTAGTCCAAATTCAAATAACTTGGGAACCGTTGGATCAGGATTGTTGCATCATATAAGATTGTTGTGAAGTGCATATTGGTGTGTGGTTGGAAATTTACATGACGCTATTTCAAATTTGACAAAAAAATTCATCAAAATTTACATTGGTGTAAATATTTAAAAACAACAAGTTCCAATTTTCCTCTATTACTAAACCGGTTCATATTTTCTATTGGTATAAAATTGAATTTATAGGATTTTGAGAAATCAATTGTTTCTAACAAACAATTTCAAAGAATTTAGAGAAATCAAAACCTACTAATACTAAAAGGGAAGGAGTCATAATAAATACTTGGTGATGACATGGACCGGGCCGGTGAACACATGGTCAACCCGATAATAAAACGACCCGTTCAGAAAACCTTTTAAAAATCCAATTAGGGTATTTACCAAAAAACAAAGGGAGCCAATCAAGGTGATTTATCTTACTTCACCTGATAATAGCTAGAATTCATTTAAATTAAGAGCCACCTGCTGCAACCTTTCTATTTGTCTGCTTCATTTATCTTTTTCTCCACTCTTTAGTGTCGGTTGCAGTAGAATTTCCACTGGAGCTTTCCATCATACTCTCCAAAAAAATGGGCAAAACCCTAATTAATTAAGACAGTTAATTCAGTAATCAAAGGCTTCTCTTTTGGGCTAATTTTCCATGAAAAATGCTTCCAAATAAAAGCATTTTCATGTCTGAAAGTACTTCTCTTAACCCACTTAAAAGTAAACAAACTCTCTTTGTTTTTGTAGGGTGCGTAGAGATACCCTAATTAATTTAAACATTATTAATTCAGTAATCAAAGGCTTCTCTTTTGGGCTAAGGTGGCGTTTGGCAGATGTTTTCAATGCATTTTTGGTCTGTGGAGAGTTCAAAACCCAAGAAAAGATTTTGTTTTTTTTTTTTCATTTGGTATTGCATAGACTGAAAAACCGAAAGATAAGTACAAAGAAAGACCGAAAAATCCAAAAATCAATATGCTTCAGATGAAGTTTTTGGTCTTCTCGTGCTGGAAATAGTTTTTTTGACTATTTTTAACAGCCAGGTTGACCACAATGTGAACCAAACAATCTTGATCTTTAAAGACAATACCCCGAAAACTCGATGTATCTTTTTGTCTAATGGGCTGTTGAAAGATTTATTAAAAAAGATTTGTCAAACAGCCCCTAATTTTCCATAAAAATTGATTCCAAATAAAATCACTTCCACTTCTAAAAGTACTTTCCCTTTCCCACTTAAAAAAAAAAAAGTAAAACGAATTCTCTTCAGTTTTATCCCTAAATATACTTTTCAGGGTTAAGCTGGCTAAGATGTTGTACGGTGCGTAGAGATACGTGTACATCCGTGCGGCGTAACCGTCTGATGTGCACGTGGTGGGGACGTGCATATCAGATCGCGTTGCAGGAGAGATGTAAAAGTGGAGATTTGGATTACATAAGCGAACCGAAATCAGGTAAAGGGAAGCGCACGAGACTTGTGCCGGCCAGCGGCCACCTCTGACTGACAGAGAGATTCCACCTGACACGCGATGAGAGACGTGGCGAGCCGACCACCATTCGTTCACTTTCGAGGGAACCCACTATTTCTCCAGTTTCTTTATTTTCTCTCTCCCCGTTGACGCGTTGCCATTTGCTGAAGAAGTGAAGAGAGAGATCAGAGGTTGGTTGTTGGGCCTGGGCCGCACGAGACCCACACTGCTGCAAATCTCACGTCGTCTTAATCCTCACCGTACGGCCTACCCACTCACCCACCCACATGCTCATTGATTAAATTTAGACCTGGCAATTGGGTTGGGTGGGTCGGGTTCGGATTGGGTCAAGGTACTTTCGTTTGATTTCGGGTTGGGTTATCAAAACCCATGGGTCAATTCAGGTCATCCCAAAAAATAATTGAAATTAAAAAAAATAAAGAAAAATTATAAGAAAAATGTTAAAATTAAAAGAATTAACCTTAAAATTTCAAATATAAAATAAAAAGCTTGAACATTTAACAATTTAATGAGTAAACAATAAATAGAAAAATTAAAGAGTGGAAACTTCTAACAATGCATAAATAATCCCAATTATACTTGACAATCGGATCAGTGGGTTGACCCATGACCCAACCCAACCCAATTTTTTCAGGTTGGGTCGGGTCGAGTCATTTTCACATTCAGGTAGATAAATATGAGACTCTAACCCTGTTTTTTTTTTTTTTTTTTTGTTGGGTTGGGTCAACTTTTTGCTAGGTCTAATTAAATTAAATCAAGCTTTTTAATTCTTACTAGCGGGACCCGTGCGATGCATGGAATTTGTTAAGCGAAAACTAAATGACAGAAATGATCATTTACTAAAACACCCCTTATATTTTTATGGATTTACTAAAATTTACCCTATACTTTGTATTTTACTAAAACACCACTTATAATTTACTATGGATTTAATCAATCTTCCATTAGATGACAGTGGAAAATGATAGTGTTGACCCTGATGTTTATTTAAATAAATTTTATTAAAATAAAATAAAAATAAAAATACCATTTTTGCCCCTAAAAAGACATGGGCAACCACTCTATTGACTATATTTGGTCAATTTTGTTTTCTATACAAAAAGTGAAATGGGTATTTTTGGAATAAAAAATCATGGCCCTAATGGCAAAACAAACACTCCTTAATGAAGGTTGATTAAGTAAATAAGTTATAAAATATATGAGATATTTTATTAAAATAAAAACTATAAGGTAGGTTTAAGTAAATATGTAAAACTCTAAGGTGTATTCCACTAAATGACCCTAATAGAAAATAACAATAATTAATTTTGGTTAGGTTTATTCATTAAATTGATGAAACCGACCAACCCGATCAACTTGACTTGACCATATTGAATCAGTTTTGCTTTGGCCATTTGTAAATTGACCAAAATCGGATGACTTGACCATAGATATATTAATATTTTATATTTTAAATATAATTTTAATATGAAAAGTGGAAAATTTCCCATATTTCTTAGTTTAAAATGTTTTATATCATAAATTTTATTTTTAAATTTATTTTTTAACAACTGCACTATAATTTTTAAAATTAAAATTTAATTTTCAAGTTTAAATCTTTTGAACCAACTAATCAAACCAAAAAATTGACCCAAACTAATACAACTTGAGTGGGCTGGTTTTCACAAATGGTTAGTCAGTTTCAACTGACCAGGTCAATTCGGTTGGCAAAACAGCCTACAACCGAAACGAACCAACTCAAGAACACTCATAATTTCAGATAAATTAATAATCTCATCTTTGATAAATAACAATATTTTAATCTCCAATAATTGTTGAAAATTTATAACGAAGACACACAATTATTGAAAAATATATTGAATATAAAAAAATACAATAATTGCAAAAATACAATAAGTACTAAAAATATATTAAATTAGTCAATAAATAGTATTAATCTCAAATAATAGTATAATATCTAATAAATATTAATTAATAAGTTATATAAAAAATACAATAAATATAATTACAATAAACAAAATTTAAAAATTTCAATAATATTAGTCTAATCTCCAATAATTATTGAAAGTTTTTTGATAAACAACAAAAAAAAAATAAATTTATACTTAATTATATTGAAAATACATTTATCACAAAAAGCAATAAATAATTATTGAAATACTAAATATTATTATTAGAATATATAATTATTTAATAAATATCATTTAAGAGTTTAAAACTATTATTAGTAAATATTAATTTGTATGAAAGTTACTTTCTCTAATTATTAATTGATATAAGTGAAATTAGTTACTTTAAATATTATGTAAAAATATTAAATTATTATTAAAGTTATTTAATTATTAATTTTGTAAAATATTAAATTATTATTAATTTCAATATTATATTATAATTATTTTTCTACTTTTCATATATTTTTTTTAATTTATTACATAACTTCTTTATTTTAACTAATTTAAAATCTAGTTATGTTAAATATTTTGTTATTTAAAATATTTAGTTACTTAACAACTTAAATAATATGTAAAATATTAATTAATTATTGAATTTAATAATCCATAAAATTATAATTTATACTATTATTACATAATTTTATTATTAATTTTGTAAGATATTGAATTATTATTAATTTCAATATTATGCTATAATTACTTTTCTACTTTTAAGAAATTTTTTAAATTTATTACATAATTTTGTTATTTTAACTATTTAAAATATAGCTATGTTAAATATTTTGTTATTTAAATATTTAAATAATATGTAAAATATTTAATTTTTTTTTTGTTATTCACTGAATTTAATGATCCATTAAATTATAATTTATCTATTAGTACATAATTTCATTGTTAATTTTGTAAGATATTAAATTATTATTAATTTCAAATGTATTGTATAATTATTTTTCTATTTTTTTGTTTTTTTTTAAAATTTATTACATATTTTCGTTATTTTAACTATTTAAAATCTAGTTGTGTTAAATATTTATTTAAATATTAAAATAATATGTCAAAGTTTTAATTTTTTTTGTTATTTGAATTTTATTTATTTAAAGCTATTACATATTACTAAATATTTTGTTATATAGTTAATTATATGTTTATAATATTTGTTATTTACGATATTTATTTATTGAAATATTTAAATAAGATTTTATTTTTTAATGTTAAGTTTTTATTATTTGAATAACATTTAAATTGATAATTTGTAAAAAGAAAATTTAAATTGTTACTACATACTTTCATGATATATTTTGTAAAAATATAAAATTATTTTTTTTGTATTTTTATTAAATATTTTAAAGTTATTATATAATTTTGTTAGAATATTTAAATAATTCTTAATTTTTTTAATCCAAACTTTCTTTGGATAGATATAGATAAAAAGTCGGGGAGAGGATAAACAGGAATTAGAGATAATTTAGGAGAAAAACTCTCTAATAAATTAGAGATAATTTTGAGATAAACAAGATTTAGAGATAATTTAGAAGATAAATAGGAATTAGAGATAATTTTGGAGAAAGTGAGCGATAGTGGGGGAGGTATTTAGGTTATTGGGAAAGTGCATCTCATTGGTTGTTTAAAAAATAACATGGAATAAAAAAATAAAAAATTCAAAAAAAAGAGAATTTCTTGACAGCTTTGTTTTAATATATGTATATATATAGATTTTGTGTTTTTTTTTTTTTTTTTATATAACTGTCTTTTGGGTTTAATTACTCTATACATCTCCAACGATGGCCCACTTAAGGAACCATGGTGGGCATGGGCATGGCAACATGTCGGGTTGGGTTCAGGTTCGGGTTCAACATGGGTTGTGACCCTTTTGAACCCTCAATGCACCACGGTTTTGGAAACTTGTGTCATTGGTTTGCGGTCAGAATCTAAATTAAAATTTGTCAGAATTAGAATCAGAATGGTCTATTCCCATAATTTGGTTGGTTCGGACAGAAATCAGAATAGGAATTAAAATCAGTTGGAATGGAATTTCATTCCCAATGGAGGGGAGGGAATGGTCATTCCCTCGAATGGGAGATGCCATTTCACTAGGAATGAGAATGAGATTCCAATTGCGTCCAACTAAACAGTTGGATTTAAAATTGCCCATTCCAATTCTGATTTCAAACTACTATTCCTGCAGATCAAATAGGCCCTAAATACTTGTTTCCACCTAGTTTTCATTTCTATTGTGTTTGGATGTGAAGAAAAAAAGGAGAAAAAAAATAAAGAATTTTCTTTTGGAAGAAAATAGGGTAGGTTTTGCTTCATTTTGGCCTCTCAATGCTTTCTCAAAATTTCTCTTTCAAAAGGAAGATGGAAAAGAAAACTTATCTTTCCATTTAATTTCAACTTTCCTTTCTATTATGATATTCTCCTTTGCCAACCAACTAAAGAAAAGTCATTTTCTTTTATTAGATTTGCTTTGCAACCAAATATATACAAACAAGCAAACGGATAGGCCAGTTTTGGGCCCACAAAAATTTGGATCTTAGTATAATCAGGTTGAAATTAGATTCATAGGTTTAACTTTTAAGACCAATTGCGGGGGTCCCACCCCAAAAAGTTATTAGTGAAAAACATGATAAACCTTAAAGTAATTTATTATTGAATTTATAGGAGCTAAGAAAACAAATCTACCTTTTTCTTGGTCTGGTTTCATATTCAAATCCATCAAATTATTGGAATTAAACAGGTATGTGGAAATTGAGGATATCCCATTGAACTGAATTATACTTGAAGGTTTATCATGTGGTACTGGTGCATCCGGGTCTAGATATATGGACACCCAAACCCGATTTGCTTGATACTTGGCACCTCTATAGTAAAGTACAAACACATATAATTGTTTGTAATGAAAATTTATAAATATCCGAGTGCCCAACTTATCTGGCTTTTATGTCTACCTTTAGGGGTTATCTACTTATCTTAGTGGGGTTCGGTTGAATGAAGAAATGACAAAAAGGATAGAAGAAACAAAGGATGCTTTATGGTTTAATGGGCCCCGTGCCGGTGGAAGGTATGGATACATAATCTGTCAGGGCTGATGTATATTGAGATGTACATGTGGGGCGCGCTTCACACCCTGTGGGGCGCTGATGCATGTGGGATGAGACTAAAACGGTCTCACCCCCATAATCGTGTTCTGTTTGTTGTGGATGGTCCCTATCCACTAGTGGACAAAGAAGATCTTGTGATATTGTGATTTTATACATCGCATTACATCTAGAGGTTATGTTTCTTTTCCTCCCTTTGTGATTAAGAAAGGAATGATACATTGCTGATTAATGGAACTTATAATTTGGTGATATATCTTTTAATTTTTTAACATAAGTTTTACTATTTTTATTGGAGTTTTAAATAATTCAGTAATTATTTATTGAATTATTTAAATTTTTAATATAAAATATTTATGTTATTTCTTAATTATTTTCTCACTTATTTTTTTGTTAAAATAATTTTTTATTGGTTAATATGAATTTATCAATACTATTTTCTAAATTAATTTGGATTATTGGTCAAAATTACTTATTTATAATTGATTGTTTAGCTATTTCACAAATTATATATGAGATGTATAGAATAAAAAAGTATGGTGTGAACTAACCCACACCACATCTCACTTACTGAACACAATTGTGGGTGTGGGCTAATTTAATCCACACAGTCTATCCACAGTTTAGAGCAGTTATGGACTGTGGTGTGGTGTGGTGTGGACCAGTCCATACCCACCAATTTCTCATCCACATTATAGAACACCCTTGTCTCCCCAATCCGGATCTCCTGCTTACAAAACAGTCTCAACACCCTTTCATTATCATTTAACACCACACATCTCATACATGATGACGAGTTCACATAAGTGCCTCACATAATGTGCCCCACAAATGCCCAAGTGCACATCTCGTCGTGCATTGGGAACATCTTTCATACTTGTCATTGGCAAATGTTCATAGTACACGGTTGGGATGTGTTGTGGGGTGAATTCCATGATGATGGATTCTAGCTTTATGATGAGTCTCAATCTCATGATGAGATGTGCAGTTAGATCATGTTGGTAGGGTGTTGAAAGTGTTTCATTGATAAGGCTCAGTTTTAAAAGAGTATAAATTTGCACTATACATGTATGAATTTGTACTCCTTCCAAACTGAGCCTAAGAGATCCTAACTCAACGAACCCATTTCAAGGTGACAATTCTTCACTCTATATATCAACCAGCTTAGAACCTACTGAGTTGTTTGGTAATAGGAAGTGGCCGAATTGAATAACTTATTACTTTGCCTTTTAGGCTCAGTTTGGAAGGAGTACAAATTCAAATATGTAGGGTGCAAAACCTTGTATTTTGCATGTATTTGTATTGTACATATTTGCATTTGTACTCCTTCCAAACTAAGGAGTACAAATGCAAAAATGTACAGTGCAAATACATACAAAATAATACAAAATACAAGATTTTACACTCTACATATTTGCATTTGTACTCCTTCCAAATTGAGCCTTAGTGAATGAATAGAAGAGCCATGGGCTGGTTTTGAAGGATAACCATGTTTTATAGGGGATTGATTACAGATTTCCTAATAAAAATGAAATTGAATCTGTTCCATGAGTAGCGCAGTAGCCCATGTTTTATTTTGTAAATGAAAAACCACAGAATTCCAAAGTGGGTATGGAAGAAAGAAAGTGTAGGCTGATTTGGACAACTTCATTTTAGAATATAACTAGAAGGGACCCATGCAATGCATGAATTGGTGTTAAAAATATGCCCATGTTACATTCAATTTCTTCAAGTGAATTGGCTATGGATGAGCTTAAAGATCCATGTATTTAATTTTTTTTTAGATTTAAAAAACCCATAATTCTAAAGCGGTTGGGAAGTAATGGAGGAGTCTGATGTGATAACTGCATTTTAGAATATAGTATAGACTAGAAGAGACCCTGTACATGGAATAGTGTTAAAAGATGCCCATGTTAAACAGGAGTGATTACATTCAGTCTCCTAATAAAAAGGAAATTGAATTATATATAGCCCCTGTTTGTTTGTTTTTTTTTTTTAATAAAAAACTACAAAATTCTGATGGGGTTGGAAAGAAAAAGCGAGCAAAATGATGTGAATAACTGCATTTTTTTTATAATAAACACAAGGAATTACACAAGACGGGAGGTAGCACGTCCCCACAAAACACTATAACAAATAAATGCAAAAGGCCAAGACAACTTACAAAGATTCAGAGCAACACAACTATCACTCGGCAACTGGGCTTCATGAGCATGGTGAGCCAGTCAATTCGTAGACTGATTTGCTTCTCGAAAAACATGCTTGTGGATGATCCCCTTCCCACACCTCTCCTTGAGCTCCCTGCAGCTTTGAATAACTGCATTTTAGAATATAGTCACAGACTTAGAAGAGATGCGTGCAATGCACAGGCTGGTGTTAAAAAGATACTCATGTTACATTCAATTTTTGGACTGAATTGGTTGTGGGTGAACTTAAATAGCTAGCTCATATTTAATTTTATATTTTTAAGAATTCAAGAGAAAAAATACAAAATTGTAAAAGGGTTTAAAAGAGTCTGACGTGGACAACTGCATTTTAGAATAGTATAAATAATAGATTATCACTTGAGTTTAATCGCTTCAGCCATTTTAGAATAGTATAAATAATAAATAAAAGAGTCTGACTAAGCAATAAGTCATTCAGTTTAATCGCTTCAGCCATTGTCTTAGACTTTTTACAGGGCTGAATCGAGTAAGAACTGCCCTTGGAGGCCATTTTTTTACGAGGTCCAACTCTGAAAGAGAGGATCCGACCCATTAATATTGCTCTACCAGACTTGTATGGGTTTTCAATTTTTAATCCCTAGCTCTGGACTCTGGTTGACAAACTCATCTGGGCCCATTTCAGCTGGGCCCAACAGATCATGCTGGGCAACTCAACCTGAAAAGGGAAAGAAGGAGAAAGGGGTAACCCTAATGAGGCTGAAG
Organism: Nelumbo nucifera; assembly: GCF_000365185.1. The sequence goes on along the minus strand of NW_010729116.1, from coordinate 3,759,179 downwards.
TAACGAAGAAATGAGATGAGACCATAATGATACATTATTAATTTCAGGCCTATTAAGACCCAACAGCTTATACTCACGGTATTCTACCAAGAAAAAGCTTGTATCTGGGGGTTGAATCTGCTCACAACAAAATATTTTTCAAACAAATTATAATATTATTTGTATTTATACATCTTATTATGAGAGTGAGACCTATGATGATAAAATATGCAGAAACAAATGATATTGGAACTTGTTAGAAAAGTATTTTGTTGTGAACAGATCCCATATCTAAAAAACAAACTAACATATTTATTTCTGACACCTGTCATCTTTGCTAGCTGACAAATGTCATTTTCATGGATTCAAAGAAATAAATGTGAGAATTAATTACCTCCAAAGAAAAACTGAAAAGAAATAAGAAATAAATGTGAACGTCAAATTGGCGTGTAGGGATGACATAAGAAATTTTCCGTGTCATGTCATTCACAATTTTTTTTTTTTTTAATAAGTCAGTTGGTTAGTAATTGTTAGCATAAGCAAGATAATATTATATTTTATATGAGTTCAAATCAGCTCTACACAACGTCCCACAATGCATCCCGCTATGTATTAAGAACATCTTCTAATGATAATATCATTGGGAGATGTTCCTAATATACGTGGGAATGTATTGTAGGACATTGTGAAAAACAATCTTGTGGGGGGCTGATTTGATCTCACTTTATTAAAGATACGATTCATACAAATAATAATTTTTTGAATTAAATTACAGAATTCCAATTATTTTTGATGGTGTGAAAACCACCAAACTTGATTATATTAAGGGAAGAGGATGGATTGGGTACAAAATTGGAATTCTGTAATTTAGTTCACATTCTCATGCTCTGAGATTTTACCATTATAGCAAGTAATGGCCCCTATATATCTATATTCTAAATCAAATTTTGTATTTAATAAACCCATAATGTCATACAGATGAATCTTTTCTTAATATTCTATTATTTCTTTGAAACTTTATTTACAAAATCCAACCACTTTAGAGAAATAGATTCATTTTTATTTTCAATCTAAGAATAGATTACCACAAAAAAAAAATCCAAGAATAAAAATGTGTTGCATATATGACTTCTATGAACATGATAAAGAGTGGAAGTAGCAACTAGCAAAACAAGGGTAAATTTGTCTATTTGAAAAAATGAGATGGAGGTTGTTTGTCTATCTAGTTCCACCCTTTAAAGAAAATATTTTAATAGATTAAACCCTTAAGAAGAAAATATTAAAAGGGCCACCCTGACCTTTTAGGTAATTTTTCCAATAAAATATGGCAAATATTACTACTATTTAATGATAATTAACAACAATTGCTTTGGCAATATATGGTCCCTTTCATGCCATCCCACAACCTCAAATTTTATTACACAAAAAATGAAAAAAAAAAGAAGATAAGCCGCTTATTTTTTCTATTATTCATGATTAAAATGTAGATTAGTTATAACTTATTTATTTATTTTGTCCAAGAGTGTTGAACATTCTATTTTGGGAGTGGTTGGGAAAAGTGGTGATATTTTCTTTCCTAACCATTCATTAGTTCTTTCTTTTATTTTCTCTTTCCACCCAATAATCCAAACCATGCAGCCAATGAAATTCTTATTCTTTTACTCTTATTCAAGCAACACTAATTTGCACCTTCTCATTGGCTCATGCCTTCTTATTAGCATATTTAACTTGTAAGAAACAGCTTAGTTTTTCAACCAGCTACATCTAGAGCCCATTGAATCCAAAATATCTTATTATTATATTTACAATTAGCTTTCTTGGTATGTAAAATTAATTAATCCCTTGATTTATGTTAGTTTTACAAAAGTGGTTTGATTGAGTGAGGTATTGCAAGTTAGATTTCCCAACCCAAATGGCAAATGAAACATAAAATATTAGAAACAAAACATTGTTAATGGTAATTAACATAAATATATAAAGGAAATATGGTTTAGTTTGTCATGGATTAGATTTAATTAATTAAGCTTCTTTGGACCTATTTACAGTTTGATGTATGTATATAACAGTAGTTAGATACCCTTTTTAGAAATAAATATGGATTTTTTTCTATAAATAAATAGAATATAAGGGATCAAACTGGCCAACTAGCTTGATAAAACGAGAAGCACATGACATCTAACTTAAATAATAAAGTCTACTTTATCCAAGAAGTACAATTAATTAAATTTACAATATTAGTTTTATTATTTTCCAAAATTCAGCCAAAAAAGTAATATTTTTCTATTTTTTTTATTGAGAGATGGAGATAGATATGAGCTCCATTAAATTTTATGTGGTCCTTTAAGGTCTTGAGAAGTCATTCTCTTAACATTTAACAGGAAGCAACTTGCAATGAACATGTTTTAGATTGACTAATTGGTGTAAACTATGCTATCTGTCCACGTTTACCCGCTTCAACAATTCTTCTCTTTAATACATGTAAAGTGACATATGCATGAATTTCTTATATATTTTGGCAAGTGGTAAGTCATAATTGAAGGAGAGAGAGAGAACTTGCATAGTAGAGTTGAGAATTGGAAGACCTTGACTTACAAGTCGTCGGTGTTACAACTACCCTTTATTTTAAAATTGAAGAAAAACAGACTTGTATGCTTCAATTCCCGTTGTAAATTCGGCTAGCAATTGGATGGACCGGGTCGAGATTACCAATGAAGCCTACCCATATTGATCCTTGCATAAAAGTATAAACCCAATGCAGAAGTAAGGTGGGTTGAGTTTGGTTAGCCAACAACAGAGAGCTATAAGGCTGTGTTTAGGTACATTGGAAAAGGGTTTGCAAGATCTGCAGACCTCATCAGYCATTACATCCCATTTGGAAAAAAAAATAAAAAAATAATTTATATTATATATAAAAGTGTGAATGCAATGTGAAATTTCTTTTGGATTAAAATTACTTTCGATTTCTTTGTTTGAGAAAGGGTATAAAATTCATTTTATTATAATTTTAATATCGGTTTTAATGGATATTAAAATGTCTATATTTGTGTATTTAATCCATTTATAATTATAAGGGTTAAAAATGTCACTTCAATTATTACTTTCCACATCATTTAATCCCCTCTCATTAAGTCTTATACTTAAGATACTAAATCCCATTTTCTCTTATTAACTTCTATAATGTTAAGTTATTTTTCACTATTAAATGCTACTAATCAGATCTATGCCAATATTTTTAACAATATAAACCCATATATTTTAAGGCAAATTTCTTAAACTACCCTTATGGTTTAACAAATTGACAAACTATACCCCTACTGTTTTTGATAATTACCTAAAACTCCCCTTACCGTTAACTTTCTGTCACAAACCGTTCACATGTGATATCACATGATTGTTATATTTTTCAAAACCCCTAATATACCCTTTTATGATCGAAAATTCCCTTTTCAGTTTAGGTAGATGATGTAACTCTATTCTTGGGATAGACTGATTCTACTATTGAATCAACCATCGACATCAACACAACAAGGATCGGCATGTTGTTGGTAATCTCCAGCACCGGCACCGAGATAAGAAGGGGAAAAAATAAAAGGCACACCTCGCTAACCCGTCCCACAAATGACATCATGTTAGTGTTCATCTCTTGCTCCACTACCGTCACCACTCACGGCTTCTGATTCCAAACGTAACAATGCCTCCCCTTTGAGGCTAACTGAGAGGAATGAAAGAAGTATGGAAGGTAGTTTAAGGACTTTTCCTCTTCCTCTTCATTGGGAATCTTTGGGTCTATTTTTTCGTCTGCTTTGACAACCGTGGACAAAGATATTTCTCACTCTATCGTAGGAAGGGATATTTCTCACTCTAAGCTAATCTGGTCTACAACACTAAGGGTACCCCTTATAAGTTGTTGATAGATTGACAAAATCTAGCATTGCCCTAATGGGTGAGTGATGAATGGGAGAAGATGAACGGGGCTTCAAATGGCCACTCTGAGTGGAAACCCCCATTGCCATTACCTCTGCAGCCTTCCTAAATAGAGAAACTAACCTCAAAAGGCACAGAGAATATTCTTTCGACTTACTTTGATTGGGTTTCAATTCAATAGAATTGAAGACGACAAACAAACCCCCATTTCCGGTTTTTAGGGCATGAATACGTGGGTAAAACAAGGAATCTCGACAAGATTGAAAATATAGAACTAAAGGCGAGGAATAGAGAGAAATAAGGTTTCTGAGATGGTGAATGTACATTGCATGTGTAGTGATTTCAATGTGTCTACTCTAAGTGCTTAACAATATCGATTATAACATTCTTTTCACTTGTTTTTTTTCTTTCTATCTTTGTACAGATTTAGGTTTGGTATTTTGTATGATCAAACCAATTGAGGTGGAAGATAACGGATAATGGCGCAAAATCGCTACTACAATAAATTCATTATTAGAACTTAGGAGCTTGGTTTCACCATTTCAGGAGAAATCCAAACCTTTCATCGAACACCCTCTCGATACCATCTATGCCCATCTTTGTCTCTATTCTTGTCCTGCAGCTCCAACTCCACTATGAGTGTAAGTAGAAGTAGCAGCAAATCACTTATCTAATTGTGGTCATCCTCTATTTATTTGCTTTTGCATGGCAGCTTTTGTAGATGAATATGAAAATGGGTTCAGTCCTATGGAAAGAGAAAAAGCCACCGTTCGCCTTCGTCAGTGGTGGTTACTCGTTCCAAACCATTGTAAGCGTCATCACCGTCGTCAGTGGTGGCTCCTCATTCCAAACCATTAGTTAATCCTTGTGTCTATGTGAAAATTGTTCTAATTTTTCTAGATGAAATCCCTTTCTCCCAAATCCACCGGTTGTAAATGAAATCCCTTTCCCCTAAATCCAAGTTCATCTAATGTTTACCTACAACGAGTAATGAAGAGGGGAAGGGGGTGGGGAAAGAAGATACTATTGTTGCAATAGATTGGACCTAGGTGATGAAGACCAGACCAAGGAAGATGAGCTTCCAATTTGACTTAAAGGGCAAAATGGACATTTTAGCCTTTCATCAATATTTTAACGACAATGGTAATTTTCTAAAATAGTAGGATTAGCATTAGACAACAGTCAAACAGTAGGGATATACTTAGTCAATTCGCTAAAACATAAGGGTAGTTTAAGAAATTTACCCAATATTTTAAGATTGTCTCAAAAACAAAACCATTTTTTATCCAAGTGGTGGCTAAGCAATTCAACCATCTAAAGCAAATTGATCAACTTATGAAGTCATAGTTAGGTAATACAATTTTTAAAATAGAAATAAATATAGAAAATTACAAAAAAAAACTATAGAAAAAAATAGGCACATTTAAGATATTTTTAGTAATCAAATTAAAAAAATAAGTATAGTAGACAAGAATCGTTTTTATTGATAATGAAAATAAAATACATAATTTAGAATTAATCAAACATGAAATATAAAAATTAATAACAAATAGTTCAACTTTTGGGTTAAATGTGTTAACCTTTAATGTCGTAAATAAATAATAAAATTAATAAAATATAAAAATATAAAAATAAAAAATACATAAATTTTGCAAGAAAGCATGAGAGGACATGTATAATATCATATGCTTATCATATTAAATAAAAAGTAAGTGTGATATATTAGAATTTTTTTTACACAAAAAATGTAGAAAAAATTGAACACATATATAATTCTACATTTACACTACTATTAAAAATACAAACAAGATTATGGAAATTTCTTTTAACTAAAATACTCGTTTTTGAATTTAGCCTCTTAATTGCAATGTTCAAATTGTAAATTGAACTACTACTTTTCGCCTTATTCAATTCCCTCTATCTAAATCTTACATTTTTTTTTGATAAATGAATACAAGAAAAAAGATAAAACGCTACAAAAAGAATAGTATATCTAATCAGGTACGCTTGTCAATAATACTTAAAACTTCACAATTCAATCCGATTATCACATATGTGGATGATGCGTTTATGCAATCAGATTTGGATTTTTGCAATCTACATCTGATTACTAATAAAACAAAAAACAAAAAATACATAAAATTTATAAAAAAATTGGATATATTATTAGTATCATTATCACCATCTAGAATTGCCACGTACGAAGCACGTGCACGTTTACTAGTTAACTAAAAAGTGGAGAATAATGGATTATTAGTGACATTTTCTAGGGACATTGGTTGGTGCAATGGTAAAATCTTGGGCTAATAAGCATGAATCATGCTGAAAAAACGCCAAAGCTTATGGCTATATCCAGTTTGCCTCTTCCAACATTAGACATAGCCATTGGATAATGGTCTTTATTTTTCATTAGTTTGACTAATAATAGAATGATTAAGGGGTTAGTAATTCCAGTAATTGCTAATGACCCAATAGTTGATTACGGGGTCAGTGGTTCAACCGTTTGATTTGAACGAATGACCCATTTCAATTTTAAAAAATAAATAAAATCAAAATGGTCAAAACCATTGTCTAGGTCAAACAGGTCAAATGGTCTGACCCTCCAAATCAACGATAGTTTGAAAACACTAATCTAATATATTAATAAATACCCAAATAAAAGGGAAAAAGTAACTCCCATGGTCTGGAGTCCATCTTGGGGGGAAGTGGGTCGGGCACCAGATAACCCGACATAAATACCCGAATTTTATAGGGGAGTGGGGAAGATAAGTACATATAGAAAATTCTTTTTAATTACTGACTTGTTGGAGGAGGAATAGTGAAGGGTGATAGTAAATTAGTCAACCCTCGTGCAAGAGAAAGCATATGGTATTAATACTCTATTGATTATTGATTTAGAGATAAGAGTGAAAGAAAAGATAATAAACGTAATGGGGGAAAAGGGAGGGAGGCGATGAAATTTTTATTTTAACATTTGGATACAGACAATACAACAACTTCTTTATCTTTTCTCAGAGAAACAATACAACAACCTTTATAAATGCCAAATGGTCCCCTTGGCATCGTATGGTCGCTCTAGTTACAGCCAATGAGGACCGACCATGAGTCTTTTGGCAAAGCTGACGTTTAAATACGTTGTCTAAGCTGGCGTCATATATACGAGATTACCCAACCCAAACAGCAGGGATTATGTAAGCAAGCAAGGAGAGAGAGAGAGAGAGAGAAGGGGGTGTTTGGTAGGACCTTATACTCTAATTAGGTCCAGTCATTGATGGCAGGTCCCAGTAGTAGGACCAGTCCCAGTTCCTTTCATGTCTGGTCGTAGAGAAGGCAAGTCCATTGAAATCGAAGTCCTTCGAACTTTGCGGTTTAAGACCAATAAATGAAGGGGGGTGTTTAGTACAGTGGCATTTTGTTTGCTGTTGTATTTTGAGTTGTTTGTGAGAAAGATGTGTTACCACATTGAGAGGTTGACACTTATATGTTTTTTGTTCTCTAAATTATTGGCACATCTTTCTCTCTCTCTCTTCTCTTCTTTATTCTCTCTTTTTTTCCACCTCTTTTTGTCTAGAAAATTACAAGAATGCCACATATAAGATAAATTTTCCTATATAATTGCCTCTATAATATTCAAAAATTACAGTAATGCCACATATAAGATAAATCTCCTTATATAATTGATTCAATGGCATTTGAAAATTATAGTAGTGCCACATACAATTATTTACAATTATTACATCTTATAAATAAAATGCCATTCCTCTTCTTTCTCATCTCTCTCTCTCTTATTCTCTATCTCAATTTTCATTTATTCGTTTATTTGTTTTATTATTATTATTATTGAAACATTTATTTAATAAATTATTTATTTTAATAAAATAAGCTGGTAGAATAAAAAAGATGTGACATTAAGAGATAGATTTCAATAAATATTTATTTGTTTAGAAATAATTTACTAAGAAATTATTCTCTCCCCTTGAGCCCAATATTTAGTGTTGTCAACGGGTCGGATCTGGTTTGAGATAACCTATACTAGTCCCATCCCAATAGACTTTTATTTTTTTATTTAATTTATTTAAGAAAAACTAGGGCTGAACCAATGGGTTGGGTCTATCCTGATGGAGTTAAATTGATTAAACATAATTATAGCGGTTTTGGTTCCATAATTTTGTCTTGATTAATTATTGGATTGGTTCTCATTCTTACTTGTCGAATTGATTCAGGTCTGGAACCAAACATTTTATGAAGTATATAATTTTTTGTCCTTCTTGTATTTTTATCATGTTTCATGTTTGAAATAGTAAATTTGATAAATAATAAATAAGATAATATTGGTTAAAAATGTTTAACTTATTAACATAAAAATAAAATAGTATTATTTTGGCTATTGTTTTCAATATAATGAGGTTTATGATTTGATCCCAATTAAATAATTGGTTCAAGACTGGTTCTACATGATTGTTTATTATTCATAATAATATAGTTATAATTATTTTATTTTAAAAATATAACCTAATTTATTATTGTAGCTCCAAATAAGCGTAAAAAATTTATATCTCCAAATGACATTTTTAAAATTTTCCCTGTGAAGCAGGGGCTTTCCCACTAGTTTGTCTGCAACTTAATAGAATAAAATGCCCAGTTATTCAACTTTTTTCTTCCTTGATTCTGTGTTTGGTTTCTTAAAATGTTACAGAGAAATGGAAAGTTGAAGGAAAATACTTATGAAAATTTTTGAAATACTTTGAGAATTTTCCTACACATTTCTCTTCCTCAATATATATATATATATATATATATATTGATAAAACCAAACACAGCAAAAATGTGTTTTCCTAAATATAAAAATACAAAACATATGACCCGGATGGATTGGTAATGGATACAAAATAAACCAGTTGACTTTGGACTTGAAGCAATATCAAACAGTTTGCCACTCTCAATCAAGCTTGTTTTTCCAGCGCAAAAATGAAGGGAAGGACCAGTAGTTGATTACAACCATTTGGTTGAACTAAACACATATCCCCTCTTTAAAAATATAAGGTCAACAGTGAGAATTCTTGCTCATCTTATGATCAATGTCAACCCTCTCTCTCTCACCAATAATGCATTGTTTGATAGTTACAAAGTGAGACTTTTTTTGAGAGATAAAAAATGGGAAAATAAGTACTTGTTGATTTTATTTCAGCCCAGACTTATGAGAATCCAATGTCTGGTCTCATCAAGGACGACTTCCTAACTTAAAAACATGCACAATTTTTAAATTGGCCTAGGTTTTACATTAAAGTTTTGAACCTTACCGAGGTTTTAAACTGAACCTGGGCATATTCCTAGTGAAAACATAGGGGTGTTTTTGTTAATCTTATTAGGGTTGTGCCCCCTTTATAAAAAACGGGATGTTCTTAAACAATTCAACTTAATTAATTAATTTTTTATTGATAATTATATAATATTTTTTATATTAATATGTGCGGATATATATATATATATATATATACGTATTATGCATATGTACAAATAAGTATTAACCGTATACGATATATGATATTTGGATTTAACTTTTACAAATTCAACTTGAGTGGTTTAGATTGGGTTTAGGGCCAATGTAACTCAACCCTAATACTTAGATCTTGGTTTCATTTATTTCTTATTTTTTAATCCTATACTTGGAGGAGGGTCACCTTGATATTTTATTAACTAATACCAAAAGAGAGAAAAATAATTACAATGGACATAGCCTACTTTGCCCCATTCCAAATACAACCAAAAGACAGCAATAAAAAAAAAAAAAAACAAAAACAACATATGATTGTAAGGGATTCAGAGATCTTTAATCTATCTGGAGCAGAAGTATGACAATGTAGTCTTCACGCATGAATCTCTTTATGCCATCAAGAAGATTAGAACCAAGAAAGCAATCTCTCTTCTTCATCAATACCCTATTAGCCAACCGATCAGCAATTACCCTCCCTTAGAGTATGGATGAAAATAATGTTTATATTTGTAAGGATTCTTTCGATTTCCTTCAAAGTATGATAAACCAATCAAGGGTACCTAGATCTCAGGCTTGGGCCTCGCCCAACCTGATGTCAAATACCAAGTTGCCAATCTAAGCCCAATACGAGTTAAACCAGACACAACTCAGGCTGAGTTCAGGCTTGGGTAGGCTTGGTTGGGTGGGTTGGGTTTGAGGGGCTTCATTCTTATATTTTGCAAACCTACCTTCAATTTGAGCTTTAGGCTCTATTTGGGATTTTGTATCTTCTCAAAATTTGTAGTTGGAAAGAGTACAAATACAAGTTTGGGAAGAGTGCAAAAACAAGTCGGGTAAGAATACAAATACAAATATGCACCGTACAAAATCTTGTATATTATATTTCTAAATTTTGTATTTACACTGCACTAGGCTCACTTTGGAAGGAGTAAAAATATAAATATATAGAATGCAAAACCTTATACTTTGTATTATTTTGCATTTATTTGTATTGTACATATTATTGGTATTTCTATTCTTTCCAAACTGAGCCTTATGATTTATCTACTTTTCATTAATCCATCTCCAATATAGAGCAGGAGAACAACAGCCCAATTTATGCAAAATCTTGGGTTGGGCAGGTAAAAGTTGCAGCCCTAACCATATACAATTTTATGCAATAGTTCCATTACTCCCATTATACATTGAAAGGCTGGAAACTTGATATTTTTGGCCTGGCTTTACATGCTGCGGTAGCATAGTTTGGTCCCTTCTCCTTTGAAAAACTACTTTGAGGGCTTAAAGTTAGGAAAACGCAGTATACCAAATTACAAAAAGTAGCCACCTGGCTAGCCCTTTCTTAATACAAGAGTATTTTATTTTAGAGATAAAAACTAACCACGCGTCTAATTGTGGGTGCTTACTAAATCCTGGCCAGAGTTAGGAGCTTAGCTTGGCTTGCCTAATTTTATTATCAGGAAATTAAATGGGCTTGCAAGTGCACTAAGCCTTCTATATAGTGTATTTTTGTTTCCTTTCTTTCCCTTAGGTTCTGTTTGCATTTTGGGAAGTTATTTATCTGGGCAAATGCATTTACTCGAATAAGTGCTTCCTAGGAAATACTTACCCGGATAAGTGCATTTGCCTATGTTCTTTTATTTCCCAGGTAAATAAGAAAATAATCATTTTAGTCATAAAAAGTGATTATTAAAAGAGACAATTTTGTCCTATCCAAATGTTGGCAATTTTTCTCTTAAGTGAAAAAGTTGCTTATCCACTTGGATAAGTGATACCTAGAAAAAATAAATTTTTCATTAACCACACATAAATCTAAAAAAAAAAATATAGATATATTGATCAATAAGAACCAAAATCTCATTAACCAACTTCCCCCTCTTAAAATTAAAAAAAAAAAACCTTAAAATTATACCCCGACCCAAAAGAGATAAGGGGACTAAACTACCCATTGAGCACAGCCTCTCTGTACAGCAACTTCTAAGTATGATATCACCGACCCAAGTATAAACAGAAGAGATTGAAAAGAGCATATCGAGCAATGAGGTGAGCCAACTTATTCATCATATCTTGGAACATAATTCAGGCCACATACAGAAAATAAGTAAATAACATAATATGGACACAATCGACCAGAAGTTCTCATTTTAGCATATGAGTGCCTAATGAGAGCAAAAGTGGTGTAACTTCGGCCAGAAGGACATAATGCGGAGTACCGGATTAATCAATCCCAAAAATTTAGGGCCCAGATGTTTTCGGGTTTCTATAATTGAACTCCAATGGATCGGCTCGGCCATAATGACAAAAGCTGGCTCTTTTCCAAAAGTGTGGTAAGGCCCATAAATTGAATGCGATAGCTGTTTTCTGTAATAAATTCATAGGCCCTACTGAAAAAAAGTGTGGGTTCCATAAATTTTAAACCTTGTAATTGATTCCACAGTCATTCAGCTAAACTTTGCTGTCATAAACCTCGGGGTGAGTGAAGTTTGAGCCCAAAAGTTAACAGTCACTTTCGGTTGAATGGTGCTGGCCTGAAGAAAGTACTCTGTTGTTGTGATTTCTTCAGGCCCATCCTGACCATTCGATCTGACTCTACCAGGCGCATCATGCTCTGGGCCTTTCACTTGCGAATTCAGATTCAGCCCTTACAAGACCATGTTCATATTGTATTCTCAGCCACTTGCATTTATGCATTGGCTTTTCATGAATTAAAATATATAAGTACCGAGATATTTTCAATACATGATTGCAAGTGATAGTGAGTACCTTGTGAGCATGGTTTTGTGACGGGTTTGGGACCCTTGATTTGCACTCCTGAGCGAAAGTAGGAGTATAGGGATGGCAATTTCATGGGAATTTTTGGGTATTTGACCCGCCCCGACCCTAATAGGACCTGTTTATGAAAACCCTATAAGATTTGGGATTTTAGATTAAAACCCTATAAGGTTTGGGACAAGTTTGGGTTTTGACTTTAGGGTATCCGATACCCGATACCCGGGATGCATAAATATGAACATATCATATTATATATCATGCACAAATTTAAAGTAAGATTATTATTCTATTATTAATATTTTATTTGTGTAAATTTYTTGGGATTAAAATCATCATTTGATGTAAATTTGGATTTAATAGATTGTTTATTTCATTCAGTTATAAAATGTTAATTTTAAATATTATTTCTTTTAATTTTTAGTTGGAATTGTTAACCATATACCTGTATTGATTGTTTTGATGAACACAAAAGCTAATAAAATCTATTTTATTTCATTAAATAATACAAAAGGCGAGATGACTTAGTGGCTTAAAGTAGTGTTAAGAGATTTGGTGCTATCATTAATTGATTCGGGTCCAAGTCACACTATAAGCATTAAGAAACTTTTTTTTTAATAGAAAACGTTTGGTTAAGGGGTTTAATGGGTGGGATGGGTCGGGACGGGTTTAGGAAATTGAGAGGAAAAGTTAGACGAATTTGAAACGGGTTTGAAATCAAGGATACATAAACGGGTTTGGGAATGAGTAAGACAATTTGCACGGATACCCTACCCATTGCCATTCCTAAGTAGGACGAGTGAAGAGAGAACTTAAATAAGCGCCATTGGTAGGAACCCATTGAAAAAAGTTTCTCAGGAAACAACTTCTTCCTGTAAAAATCTGGTTTTTGAAACATTTCGAGCTGCTTTTCCTTGTTTTGTTCTTGACATCCATGAGACCATGCTGAGAAGTTCTCATTCACTTCTCTACCCCAGAGTGAAAAAAAAAAATGCGACACTAGGCTTCTGGTATAAGTGCAAAGATGAGAGAATATCTGAAACCAGTTTATTTCCACTCTTTTATCAGTTCTAGCTTCATTTCAGGTTTGGTTCAAGGCAACATAGGATTTATGACATGGTGAAGCACAAGAATTAAAACAAGTTCTTAAGAATGCTTTCTAAATGGGAGTGACTTTTCTTCACTCTTGTCACTGAAGAGTCTAGTTTAAGCTCTGAGTTTTTCTTCTGTTAGTGAAGATTATTCAGGCTAATTTATCTCTTTTGATTTCTCTAGCATGTTTTATAGAGGGTGATTTTTACAAGTCTGAACATTTGCAGTTAAAGAAGGGATAAATTAACATTCCAGGAAGAGAAATCAAAATTCGTTTTGAGAAATCTAATTAAGGGAGTGATTATTTTAAAAACAAGTGCTTATTCTAACAAGTTCTGATGATGAAAAATACTTATTTCAAATAAGGGTAATATAAGTATTTTGAAAATAATATGGTGAGTCAAGCCAGGACAGAAGGGAGATAACCCTAAGTTTTGGACTTTTAGGATAAACACTTATTCTCAGAAATAAGAATTTATTCAAACTTATTTTCCAAATACAAATAAGTGATTATTGATGTGTCCCAACTCCCAACCCAAAATAAATGCTTAACTAAACAAGTGCTTATTTTTAAAACTATTTATTCATATTATTTTGTATCCCACCTTCACAAGGGGCTCTTGCCTTGAGAACAATAAATGATGTCTATAGCTGTAGCTTGGGATTCATTTGTCCCGTATCTGACACATGAAATAGACAAATGTCCACAACAAAGGTGGTGACCACGTCAAACTTGCACCAATGACTCGTCACCTTTGCAACCCATACAACAGTGTTACTGAATATGCCAATTCCATTAACAAGTGGCTAACGATAATTCAAGGATGTTATCTGTAGAAAAATATGAGTGACTTTCATTTTTTTTTTACTATTATATGTTGTACATATTGCTAAAAGTTGACAAGACACTGCTCCACAAAACCACTCTTTAGTCTTTATATAAAGGTCCCGACTTTATATTGTCCACAGTATTTTTTATTTATTTTTGAGGAGAGATTGTTGTGCAGTTGAGGGTTAGAGTGTTAAAGACTGGTGCCTGAAATCCCCCGTACCATATAATTTTACTTAGGGCTCTCCCTGCCGGACAATTAAAAAAAAAAAAAAAAACGCCATTATTCAATGGTGGTCCCAAGCTAGGGTTTGTGGGGATCCATTACGGGCTATATGAGGTTTGGAGAGGTATGAATTGTATACCATAAGGCCTAACCTTTGGATTTTATTTTTTTTTCCCAAAATGGTCACTCTAAGACTTCAACCTGCATTTTCATACTTGTTAGTTTGAAAATCTCCCGTGCCCTTGAAAGTGCTCTGTATTCCACTTTCTTCCGGCAAATGGCAACCCTTCTATGATGGTTAAAGGGCATTCTTTAAAGTTTTGGTCTGTTTGGATGCTATGTGAAATATAGTAGGATTGTTTTATTTTAGGTCTGTTTGGTCTGGTTAGAGGGCATTTGAACCTTTACTGGATTTTTTTTTTGGCATCTCCTACTGTTCGGGAAAACATTTACTTGAAACCTTGAACTGACCCCATCTTAGTGGGGCATTAATTTCATTTAAAATGAGGGCTGTGGAACCAATGATCATCCCCATGCCGGTCATGAAATACATTTGGCCCCAATTACGGGTGTGTTGCATTTAGAGATGGTAATTTTTCCTATAAAACTGGGACTCAGCTCTAAAAGAGGCATATTTTCCCTGACCCTAAACAGGAACGGGGTGGAATGGGTTTTGTATATAATTCTTCGAATTTGCCCCGAATCCGAAGGTAAATTAATAAAATATTTTTAGGTTTAAAATTAATATTTAAAATATCTCTAAATTTTTTCTAAATTTTTAAAATCCTAAGATCCCATAATTTTATTTTTTTAATTACCCTTAAAGTATTATAATTCAATTCCTAAAATACCCCCAAATTCTTATATTTATGTATAAATTGTCTATAAAATAGATAATTTTTAAATAATTGCCTTAGAGAGAGAAAAATTCAAGAATTTCCCATCCCTGATGGARAATATATACCCCACCCCAAACCTCTTCCACCACTGGGGACAAAACAGATACGAGGCAAAGTATCTTGACTTCAGGGCAAGGACGAGGAGTGGATGCCTGTCCCAATCCCACCATGTTGCCATTCCTAGTTGCATTTTGGGTTGATAAATACAAATTTGTAAAATGTTGATTAGTATCATTTCAATTAAAAAAATGTATGCATGAGAAACATTAAATTTCACTTTCAAAAGTCAAAAATTTTAAAAAGAAACAAAGTCTCACACATTTGTATTAATCAACGGCAACTCAACGCAACTGTACCAAACACTTCAATCCCTCACTATTAGCATTTATGACTACCATAGAACCTTAAAATGACTTCATTTCCCCATTTAATAACGTTCATGTTAGCAATCTGCCGTGGATGATAATTTTATGCTTTCAAGTTTCAATATGGTAAACAATACTAATCTAAACGAAACAGCTTTGCAAGCGGCTTCAAGGTGCCAGTAGATTTATTTCTACCAATCTATCGTAGCAAACAGAACTCCTACATTGGGAAGTATAGAAACGCAAGATTAGACCGACTAGCTACTAATACCATAGTCTCAATTCTCAACACAAACAGAACTCCATTCGCTTCAGTGATGGGGAAGTAAAAAGAGCTTCCTAGCTACGTTTCATTCATCACGATCTTCATTGCCTTGGCTTGCTTGTGATTTCGTTCGAACTTTGAACTTGGAAGTATCAAATGACTCAAAACATGTTCTTGTACCAGTACACCCCTTTATCCTTGGAATTCTCATCCGGCTCCACGTAAATACATTCCTTTGCTTCTCTCCACATTGCCATGTAAAATGGGGTTCCGTCAAACTGGTAGTAATCGCCAAGAATAGGCCTGATGGCTTTGGTTGCCTCCATTGCATGATAATGTGGCATCGTCGAGAACAAATGGTGGGCAACATGTGTATCTGTGATGTTATGAAAGACCTTGTTCAACACCCCGTAGTCCCTATCCATGGTTGCCAATGCTCCCCTCAGCCAGTCCCACTCGGTGGAATCGTAATGCGGCAGAGACGGGTGGGTGTGCTGCAAGTAGGTGATCATGACAAGGAATCCATTCACGATCAACAATGGGACTCCATAGACACATACAACCCAAGCGAGCCCTTTTGCAGCCACAAGCCGAAACAGACCGTATGTGACCGCAAGGACACCGGCATCGGAGATGTAGATCTGCATTCGTTCACGGTTGGAGTAAATTGGGCCGTAAGGGTCATAATGGCAGGCAAAGCGGTCGTAGTGACGGCCGGAGACGTTGAATAACAAGTAGAGTGGCCACCCAAGAGTGAGTGTGATTGTGAGTGTGAGGACACGGCCGGGTGGGTTGTTGAGGTACCTAGAGAACCATGGGATCTTGGATTTGGGTTTTGGGACGAAGACCTCATCACGCTCAAGGGACCCAGTGTTTGAGTGGTGGCGTCGATGGCTGTACTTCCAGGAGAAGTAGGGGACGAGAAGGGCAGAGTGAAGGATAAGTCCGACCGTGTCGTCTAGCCATTGGTAGTCACTGAATGCATGGTGGCCACATTCGTGGGCTATGACCCAAACACCTGTGAGGACACAGCCCTGTATGACCCAATAGATTGGCCAGGCGAGGTAGGAGAGTGAGTGAGGTAAGAGGTGGAAATAAGTGATGGCAATGTAGTAGAAGGCAAAGACCATGGCAAGGTCATAGACAACGTAGGAGAAGGATCGGAGCACGGACCGCTGGAAACAGTGAGGCGGTATGGCTTTCTTAATCTGGCTCAGGGTGAATGGAGGAGCTGAGTGTGGGGCTCGGCGGAGGGCATCGTGTTCTTGCTTCTTGGTGGTAGGGACGACCATTCGGCCACCGGCTCCCATTGTAACTTCTGCCTGTGAGACAGAAAAATGAGATTCTTTTGTCAACTTTTCAGCTAAAAATTCAGCACTAATGAATCAACAGAAAGTCAGAAACATTAATATTGTTCTATGGGTCTGGGACTCGGGGATTGGGTTCATCAACCATTGAGAGAAATTGGTGACCCAGCGCCCCAGACGACTTGCATTGCATGTGGGGATGTGGATAAAGATAAATCGGTTACCAGGATCCACACACATATATATATATATATATATATATATATATATTGTAGGGATCATAAATTATTCGGTACAGATAAAGATATTTGAATGGCGGTCAAGTCTTCGGAATAAAAATTGACGACGAATTTGATCTCTTTGTCGGCCTTGTTAATTTTTATTTTTTTTCATTTATTTGGTCAAATTCTTTACTCTTAAGTTAAAAAAAAAAAAGATAGGCATGGACTATTTTCTTTAAAAAAAAGGATCAAACAAAAC
The DNA here is from genome assembly GCF_000365185.1 of Nelumbo nucifera. The sequence goes on along the minus strand of NW_010729116.1, from coordinate 3,741,553 downwards.
CACCTGGGGGAAAGAAAATATCTTGAGACAGCATAATATGCCACAACCGGTGTGGACAATTTGGATTTACCAGTTCATGGGCTTGAGTCCGGATCATCTGCCAATAAAATATATTCCAACAACCTACAATATTACACCACACATCTCATATATGTGGGTTTCAATCTCATGATGAGATGTGAGGTGTTAGATCAAATTGATAAGGATTGAAACGTGTTTTGTTGGCAGAAATTCTCCAATTCGATGGAGATGCTCACGGAAAATGAATGAATTAGTTGGAAGAAATTATTATTGTATGGGGGAGAAAGTTCATCCGGTGGTTCCTTCGATGGGGCCCATAAGGTGGCTTAGCCAGAAAGGACACACAGGACTGATGCGTCGCAACTCGCAAGCATCGAGTTATGGGTCTCACGCCCACCACAAACGTGTAAATGGAGACTTGAATTATAGCAATAACAAGAACACCAAACATATACGCTATTTAACCTTGGGAAAATAACTGATCAGTGCAAGTCGGTTTTTTTAATCTTACCGTACAAGAGAGGAATCTGACCGTGAATTGATGCCAAATTCGAAGTATTTATACGGTAAGATTAAAAATACCGACTTGCACTGATCAGTTATTCTCCCAAGGTTAAATAGGGTATATGTTTGTCGCATTCTATCAGCATCTATGGGTATCTGGGTACTTTAACCCTTTAATCTTTGACACCATAATACAAGGCTTTTACTCTGCTTGAAATATCTCTTCTCTGCTTGTTCGCAGCCTTTTGTTTTCTCATTTGAAAAAGTTATTTGAGGATGGACTCTAATATCAAATATTAGTAATACTTAAATAGATATTCAAACCTTTCAAACCATTTAATCCTTACTAAAGAAAACCTTTACGACCATAACAGCACCACTGTTTATGACTTGATATAACACAACACCTAACAAAGACGGAATGTTATTAACAAGTTTCACGCAACCCTTGATTATAGACAAAGTTAGGTTGATTTTGTCTTGGTTTGAAAAAGTTTCGTTTAACTTAATATTAAGAATTTTTTTCTGTATCTGTTAGGAGGAATAAGCCTCCGGACTTGTGCAGTAGAACTTTAATTAAGAGTTTCTCTTTAGAAAAAATTCTATTTGATCATAAAAAATGCAATTCTTGATTTTTTTCCTCTGGTCAGAAGAGACTCGTGAAAGCATATATGAAAAACATATCCAACCTTATCTTGAAACGTGCCATTTCATGGTCTGTTGGAAAAGACTATAAGAAAATAAAAAATTCATCCAGATAGTGTGGAAGACAGGGAAAATATCCTCTGCTCTAGGCCGCCCCTGAATAGTTGGGGGTAGGACTTCATGACTAGTTTGATTCGTTTACATGGGGAAAACACACAGGTCCATGACTAGATAGAAAACAGTAAACTTAGGCCAGAAATACAAGGACAGAGACATTTTATAAGAATATAGAAAACTTAAAAAGAAAGCCTTATTCCTCATCGTTTATAGAACAGATAAAACTAATAGAACAAGGTAAACATGTTCAAATATAGGATCCCAACCTAACGACAGAAAATTTATTCGGTTAACCGAACCATAACACTTTTTTGTAAATTGAACTAGTGGTAGTGGTTTTTCTAATTCTCCAAACCAAAACTCGGTCCGTCAGTTTCAGTTTTTGACCGGTTCAATTCTTCAATTTTTTGATTTTTTTATATTTATAATATATATTATACAAATATATGTATAATATTTAAAAATATATATATTTATAAATAGATCATTATAAATATAATATAAGTATACATATATATATAATGAATATATTTATATATAATACATAGAAAATATGTAAGATATATTAAAAATATATATACTGGTTGGTTCGATTAACCATCAGTTTTTTTGTAGATTAACAAAAAATAGAACCAATTCTTCATTTTTTCAAAAATCTTAAACCGAAACCAAATCAATGATTCGATTAACTGCATTTTGCGATTCGATTTTTCGGTTTAATATGGATACCCCTAATTCCCACCTCCCACATTGGACCAAAGGTCAAATAACCAATGCAAAAATAGAAAACAGAGGTATCTAAGTGCCTACACAAAGCTAAGTAATGACTAATGGGGCTTCCCCATTCCATTCAAGGCTACTTAGTACTTAGTTACTACACATAGGTACAAGTACCGAAACAAGCTTCAGTACTGACCGTGCTCACAAACTTTTACAATCTTGCAAATATCTTCCTATGAAAAAAGAACACAAGAACAGAGATATTTTCAACGCAAGACTGTAAAAACTGTACAACGGTGTGAGCACCGTCATGTGAACACTGAAGCCGATCTCACAGGTAACCATCTGCCGTTGACCAAGTTAAATTGAAGCCAGAAGCCTGCACACTCTTTGGTAGACACATCAAGCACAGTCCTCGTACTGCTTGAGTGGTCACTGGCCACCAATAATAATTATCAATCTTGGTCATGTTCATGTTCCCAATAATCAATCCACTAATTTATTGTGTTCCAAACGGGAAAACACTATTCCCTGTTTGGCGTAACTGAGATTTCCCATTTAGTTGAGAGTTGAGAGTTGAGACCCAGCAAACCAACCCACCCACAAGCCCCACAGAGAGAGTCCAGCCAGGCTGCTCCATGTGCAGGTGCAGCTTCAGGCATTAAGACAAGGAGTACTGATGGGCCAGGAGTTGTACAGCCAGACTGAATACTGAACCCCGGCCCTATATAGTATGTACATCCAGACTCAACCCTGGCCCCATGTACAGCCAGAAGCGCAGAATCGCCCTTGGACTGACTTGGAAATCTTAAAAGCAAGATCCTAAGACACGATCAGACGCTGAACCGGCAGTTAATTATAAGGGTTTCTTGGGGTTCACATGGACCAAGTGGTAGGTAGGGGATCACATGGTAACAATGAGGCCGAGGAGCAAGAGAGAGGGAGAGGGGTGTCACTTAATCGCTTACAGACGGAAGATCAAAAGTTCAAAACTTAATTCTTTTAGGTGGACATGGAAATAGGGTGTGATGGTTTTTATTTTGATATATTTTCTTGTTAAAGGAAGCTTATGCTTTCTAACAAACTCCAGCCCACATTTCTTTTCTTGTTTAAGCAAGAAGAGCGTGGAATGCGGTCGTTGACGGATTCAAAGTTCAAAGTTCAAACTGAGTTGAAATAAATTCAGGCGGCTGCTTTTCAGTGGTCAGCGTTGGATGGATGGATAAGAAACCCGATCATAACAGATCCAACTGCTTAGATCAATAACTACCACTGCCTTAGTTTACGGAGTTCTGCCGTTTTGGTTTCACTAACCAAAACTGTGCGAAAGTGAAAAGATTTTTTTTGAAGCCTTGAAGCCTCCGAAAGTGAAAAGATTGAATGAACCACCTTTATAGTGATGGAAATGTTCCAAGAAATAAAGAAATTAAATGAAAAGCAACAGCGAGAAGTTGGAATAAATCCAAGACAATAAAACAATTTATGAGGCAAAATGCAGACAAGAGGACAAATCAGCTCAAGAGTTAAATATCACAAAACATCTGGAAAAAAAAAGGAAAACGAAATTCAAATAGAGGGTTTTGAGATCCGGATACCTCAAGACTGAAGCTCGGAATCGAACTCCCAGATTCGACTTTTGAGTGGTATAAACACGAAAAAGTTCATTTCCAGCAATAAATCCATCAACAAAACAATTTATGCAAGAAAATAATTTCCAGAAAAGGCCTCTAGTTTTCATTAGATGATTAAGCATCTGTATGTGTTACATTTGAGCTAAATCAGTGGAAAAAAAGATCGAGGAACAGAAGATGAACAGACGCATAGATCTTAGTAAAACAACCAACCTATAGCTCATACTCTACTTTATATGGCTTGTAAGTATAAAAGAGATCAATGCGTGGATATACCTCTTCAAGGTCTGGATGTATAAACTATTTTCAGCATTGATAATGATCTCGAGATTTTTTGTTTAGTTAAATGAAAGAAACAAACGAAATAGGTTAGATTTATCCTGAAAAAACAAAAACTTGCACATTCCTTTTTACAGCTTGGAATCTACAAACTTCATCGTGAAGGAGCTAGGGTTTCAGTTCCAGATTTTTAATGGATCTTCAAATGCGAAAACACCGAAAAGAGAATCAAACAAAATCAACTCCTTTTACTGTAGAACAAGAATGGAGATAAAAAATACCTGAAGAGAAGAAGAAGAACTGAAGACGCCTTTGCCGCCTCCCCCTCCGAGAGACTCTCGGTCTCTCTCACCCTCGCGCTTCTCTGTCTCACTCTCTCTCTCTCTCTCTCTCTCTCTCTCTCTCTCTCTCTCTGCTTCTCTTTCTCCGGCTATTTCTCGTCCGCTCCCCAGAGCACCTATTTAAGCTTTTTCATTCCCTCCTCGGGTTGGAGGGGGCCCACTTCAATATAAACTCGTATACCTGGCTCGCTCATTCTTGGCTATGCACACGTGTCTTTTTATTATTGGCTTTCTTGACATCTATAGACAGAGGATAATCTTATAGGTAAACACTATCTGCCAAAGAAAATCTAGGGCAGAAAACGCATCCGATGACGACTACACTATCCAGTTGGCAATGTCTCGAGCCGGTTGTAACGGAGAATTGGATCGAATCCTTGCACTAGGGTTGGAGAATTATGGATTTTCGAGAATTCAACAGGTATTGCAATGGTTCGGATGCTAAAATGAAACTAGCGCTAATTAGGGGTGAGCACTATTTGTTCCAATTAGGGGTGAGTACTATTAGGTTAAAATAATAGAAAAATCGAATCGGTTTTAGTTTTTTTCAGTTCGGTTTTTTTTGTTTTGGATTAAATCGGTTTGATTATTTTGGTTTTTGATTAATTCGGTTTTTGGTTTCGGTTTTAAGAATTAGGATTTTAGTTAATTGAATTAATCAAATTTTTTATTATTATATGTAATATATAATATATAATATAACATATAATATATTATATATTTATATATTAATATATAATATACTGAAGTTTGATTTCATAATATAATATATTATATGTTATATGTTATAATATACATAATAGAGTATATATTATTAAAATTTGGTTTTAATTGAAATAACCTAAAACTGAACTGAATATTTCGGTTTCGGTTAATTTGGTTTTTATTTTTTTAATTTGATTTTTAAAATTTTGGTTTATTCAATTCAGTTTTTAATCGAATAAACCGAATGCTCACCCCTAGTGCCAACCAAATGATATGTAAGGTCTCTTGTTGGTTTTAGCGGAGATTTAGGATCGAATCCTGCCTGCACCTCGAGGTTATGGGTTAGGGGATTCAAAAGATATAAAAAAACAGACCTACATCTGACTACTTTGATATTCTATAGTATTACTATTAGGGTAGTGTTTGGTTCCGCTTATGTTTATTGAGTAAACGGTGCCACATAGGCACCCCATTAGCAAAGGCTTCATTAATTGCATTTGTACATAAAGATGTTTGCAAAAGCAAACATCGATTTCTTTGCACCTCTTCCATTTCAGGAAGCTTCATTTTGGAGCTTCCTCCAACTAGTAGGTGTTTATTGACACTTTTGCTGATGTGGTGCATGATGGCACCTATGTGTCATAAATGCCCTTGTTAGTTGTTTTTCTCGATTTTGCAACCACACAAATACAAAATATTTATTCAGTAAACGTAAATGAAACCAAACACATACTAGATTATTGTGTAACCTAGTTGTTCAGGCATTGTTCTTGTTTTCTATTTATTTATTTATTTATTTATTTTTATTTATCATAGGGTTGTGTTTGGAAACGATGTAAATGCAAAACAAAAATGTTAATATACATTTATCAACCAAACATATAAACCGGTTGGCTTTTGCATGTATGATTTGTTCTCCTCATTTGGTATGAACATAAATAATGACTTAATGAGTTTACTTTTGCCCACATAGGGAAACTAATGATGTAAATAAACGATGAGTGCACTCTCCATTAAACTCAAAATAGTGCCCCAAATGGTTAGATGGAAAACAATCTAATTGAGCGAATTAAATTAAGTTAAATTACACAAGGCTACTAGGTAAGTTGGAATTTAAAATAAATAACCTGTATTTGTAAATCACATTTTTCTTTTTTCTTGGGGAGGATGTCAAAATGGAATTGGAATTATGGCATCCATTTTATGTGCAATCCACTATACATGCATCCATTGTTAATGAAGCCTATAAGTAGGGGTGGCAAATGGGTGGATTGGGTTGGGTTGGGTTAGGGTTGAATATCAATCCACTCATATTGACTCACCAACCCACCATGACCCATCATTAATCCTAATTAAAGGGTCATAACCCACCCTAATCCTAATCCACCCTGACTCACCTATATTAACTCACTTGACCCATCCATATTGATCATTAACCACCTTCACCCATACTAACCCACCTACCCTCACTTATAAATACAAAAACGGCCCGTATACGCAAAATAATAAAATTTGAGAGACTAATCTCTCTCAAGACTATCACGTGACAAAAGCAAGTCAAGTCAATCCGTATACTCGAAAATGCAAAAAATTGAAGAAAAATCACAAAAAAATACAAAAAAAAACCAAAAAATTGTAGAAAATACAAAAAATACCAAAAATTACAAAAAATACTAAAATTCTTTAAAAACTTCAGAACTTTTGCAGAAAAAATCAGAAAATATGCAAAAAAAACCCAAAAGTTTGTAGGAAATGCATGAAAAACACCAAAAATGCAAAAAAAAAAAACACAAAACATTGTAGAAAATGCAGAAAATACCAGAAAATTTTAGAAAATGTAGAAAAATACCAAAAAATTGCAAAAAAGCAGAAAAATACCAAAAATTTACAAAAGATGCAGAAAATAAAAGAAAAATTGTAGAAAATGCAAAAAAATGCACAACTTTTATAAAAGTGCTTTCGTAAAAGTACTTTTATGAAAGTACTTCTACAAAAGTACTTCTATAAAAATTCTTTCATAAAGTACTTTCATAAAAGCACTTTTATAAAAGTACTTTCATATAAGTGTTTCCGAAAAGTACTTTCATAAAGTGCTTTCATGTAAAAGTACTTTCATAAAGTGCTTTTGTAAAATTACTTTCGTGTAAAAGTGCTTTCATAAAAGTCCTTTTCATAAAATTACTTTATAAAATTGCTTTTGTAAAAGTGTTTTTATATAAAATTGCATGTGAACACGAAAGTTAATAAAATCTATTTTATTTAATTTTTATTCTCAAAATAAAATGTGGCATAATGGTTTGGAAGTGTAATGAGATGTTGGCATGATAGAAGGAGTTCAAATCATTACAATTTCCATTTTTGAGATTTGGCAAGTATAGATAGAGTAGACTTTGACCCAACCCATCCTGACCCTAATGGGTACCCTCAACCCAACTCACCCTAATCCTTTTCCATTGACCCTAATGGGTTGCTTGACCCATATTGACCTACCGATAGATTGGGTGGGTGGGTCAAATGGGTTGGCGTCAAAATTGCTAGCCCTACCTACAAGTAACATAGACTAAAGCCATTGATATTAACCATTTCTCACCATTATCATTCAAAGGGATCACTGATCATGGATAATTTGATTTTTTTATTCACCAACTCATTTGCTCATCTATAAATATACCTTCCACCCCAAACCCATCCCCTTTACTATCATTAATTCAATTGAGTTTTGTTTGACTTCCCATCTCAATCCAAATGAACACAACCCAAGGGAAGAGTAGGCACCTGAACAACTGATTTAGCCCCTTCACCATCATTATTCATTGATATAGTCCATTGCCAATATGATATAACCCATAAGAAAATGGGACACAATCTACCCAAAAGAGCTAAATAGCATGGTTTTCAAAACTRGACCAGACTAGATGGTTGGACCAGAAAAATTGGGAACCGATTAGGTGACTGGTTCCGTTTTTCTCCAAAACTAGATTTTTGCCAAAAAAACGTTTATTTGGTCAACAAGCTGCTAACCCAAGCAGTTGAACTGTTCAAACTGTTCAACGGTTTTGGCCGTTTTTTAATTTTTTTTGTCAAAACAGGCTGACCGTTCGATCCAGGAACCAGACCCCTGACCGGTTCGTTGTCTGGGTTGATTTTAAAAGTCTTGCTAAATAGAGTTAAGGATATGTAGTGTTTATAAAGCATTTACCTTGTTTTTGGTGAAGGTGAGACTGATCTAACAACTGGTACAACAAGATGTGAGATCTAAAAGAAACATGTTTGAGAAACATGATATGATATGAAATTACACAATTGGTACAACAAGGAGATGAATTTCTTACCCAAGACATAACAAATTTTGGAACCTCATATTTAAGAGAGAAAAAAATACAAAAAAGGAACCTGATGAAGGAAGATTTGGCCCGACCTCGTAACCACTCAACACGTGGCAAAGGCAACAGCTCGCCAAGGTGCGAGCTCCGAAAGGAGAAACCAGCGGTCCGAACTCTCTGCAAGGAGCCCGAACTCCCAGTACGGAGCCCGAGCTCTCCCTTAGGCCCCGAGCCTTATGAACACAAAGGGCAACAACCCGAATTGGCCTACCCCATGGTAGTTCGGGCCACACCTCTGTCCGAACTCAAGACTTCGCCTCGCACACCACTCCAGCACTTCGCCCCCAGGACACCGAACTGAAGAAACCGTACCTGACACCGAAGGAGTCCGTACCAA